>JAPTHN010000156.1:126861-235887 GCA_026936325.1 Platynereis dumerilii
TTATTATCTAAACAGCTGAAACTCCTCCGTTGATCCTTGTTAGGTCCTTGTTTCTCAATCTGTCACTGATATTTGAAGTGTTCAGCTCGTGCTCACTGTTTTCATAAAGTGTTTAATTCCATTGTGCTACACTGTAGCTCTGTCTAGCTGGAAAACAAGTCAGTATATATATTTCCTGACTCTCCTCAGTTCTGTCCCTGCATTCACTTCAAAAGCAAAGTTGACCTATACCAGAGCCTGTAGAAAGGAGCCCCGTCACTCATTGGTTAGCAAGGCGCCGACATTTTAACTACAGGCGCCACGACGTTGCAGCGGTAGGAAGGGGAAACGTCATGTCACAACATTGAACTTCATACAAGCAGGCCCACAGTTTCATGTTCTGGGGCTAGAATCGCACTCAGTTGACGTTTTTGAGCCTGGAAAAAAATACCTGCGTGTGGGTTGACTATAGAATAACCACTCAGCCATGGATTCTGATGTTCTGATGAGGTTTTTTCTGTAAAAACAACGTGTATATCGGCGCTCCCATTGCTAGTAACTGTGCACAATGTAAACACATTGGTTAGAAAAACTAAAACGCCTTACTGCAGGGTCCAGCAGGCCAGACTGACTTAGAAAACACCTCGTTCTGTTGTCAGCAAACCTGTCTGTGGCAATTCAATGGGTGATTGTGATTAGCACTCATTACACGCAGCTGACTGCATCATTAGTCAGTTAGTGCAATTTTAAAAGTCTGTAAACACAGTGCAGCCTGCAGGGCCTAATTACAGGGTTAGCTGGCAATTGGGAAGCCCTAATTTATTTTAGGCCCAATAATTGATCTAAAATCAAAGTGCCTTGGTCTTAAATGCAATGGTTTTGTAGGGAAACTTATATATGAAAAGCGAGGAAATAGCAGTAAAAATAGTCTGTATTTTTTAACAACCACAGATATGGGTGGCATATGTATACATAGATTCCTCCCCTGTCAATAATTTTTTTGACAAGATGTAATATGTAAATGGCACTGCCATGAAATTCGCGCAGCATTGTCATAGAACTAGTGCATTATCTTCAACTTTCCATGCAGAAGGCCAATTTATCTTTTTAAAGGACTGGGCAAATGGGAAGATAGATAGAATAGATAGATAAGATCAGATCTATAGATAAGATTACATAGATAGATAGATAGATAGATAGATAGATAGATAGATAGATAGATAGATAGATAGATATATAGATAGATAGACAGATTGCACTGACAGCTGTGTAATTCAAATATGTGTTAAATTTGGATCTATAAATTTGGATCTATTATGTTAAATTGTTGATGTTACATAACTGAGATCAATAAAACCATAGCTATTCTGAGATGACTGTTTACTATTAGACTGTTACATAATTTGTTGATAGTTAATGAAGATTATGTAACCTTAAGTGTTGTTATCATTTCTTACTTGGTGAGCCATTTAAGTCATTAACTTTTGTGTTGACTTTTAATTCTCAGTCACTTCTTATAATCAGGGGTATGGAAATAATTATTTCCAATGTTGATACACATGTTGATTTAAATCCCTGAAATATGTAATTGGAGGTTGTTATATGACAAGACTGAAATTTTAAAACTATTTTGGAAGATATTTGAGATATTTTAATTATTTACCAAACTAAACTCTGACTAAACTACCAGCTCCACTTTTATGGCAACTACAGGCACTTCCTGTTCAAGCAGTCACTGTAGACAGGAGCACCACACAGAATGAGCTGTCCTTGTGCTAAGTGAGCTTCGCTCATGGCTGCCTTCGGCAGCCATGAGCTGCGCTCATATTACTATGAACACCACAGCAAGTCCTAAAATTAAATGTACTGGCGGGGGGGGGAGGGAGTCCAGGCGATGCTCCTGATCACAGAAAGGGCTAGCTGTCGGGAGGGGGGGGGGAGGCACCCACTGCACTAAATGTTTGTCATGATGTCCACATTTTCATGAAGACAAAGAAATTCACGGATTTTCGACATCACACGTAATATATTTTGGATGTAAATTTGTGAAATAGTCTAAATTAGTTTATTTAGTTATATTTCTCTATATTCAAGATTTTTTATTATCATCTTTAATTCATCATTCATTCAGTGAAATTTGTACTTACATAGCCTACAGGCCTATTCTATTCTATTTTCAAATTATAAATTATTGGCTTATATAATTTTTTTAGAAACAATATTTTATGCTTCAATGTGTGAAACAGTAATTGATCTAAGAATCCAGGGCCCTCTGTTTAGCGTTGGTTCTTGCGAATCTTGGGAACAGATAATTTCCCAGGAAATAGGAAAAAACTGAAACACTGAGAACTGCAAACCGGGACTGGATACATTGTTTTTGATAGAATGGACAAAAAGTAACTCCTTATTTATAGAAATAATTTGGTTATTAAGCGATTGTATGCTGAAGAAAATCACACCGGCGAAAGATATTTTATGTCCATTTAAAACTCCTATTTTGAGTGATTAGGTTTATTATGTGTCATTACCGCAACGGACATTTAACAATCAAGAAAGGAATGCAGCAAAATGTTTCTTTAACTGTCATGAAGCGATGCTGTTTTAGTTCACATTTCTTAAACCTTTGGGGAAAATTTTGCAGATATATTGCCCAAAATAGGAAGAAAAATGGGGAAATGGTGAGAAAGAGATTAGATTAGATTAGATTTATTTTCTTCAAAACCGATGCAACATACAAACAACTTTTTTTTAACATAAAACAAGCGAGTAGCGGTTTTGACGGGGATACACCTGAGTATTTGCATACCATTACCTAAAAGGGGAGGCCTTGGTAGGAGGAAATCTAACTTCTTGAAATGTCAATCTATCATTTTATAAATATGCTCATTGTAAATATTGGGAAAAATTAGGTATCTTTCATATAAAAAAATTAAGTATCTTTAGAAGAACCAGTATTTACAAATATGTATAAGTCTGAAAATTGTGGTGCAGAATATAACAAATAGTGGATGTTGAGGAGACCAATATTGAGTTTTATTGGCCTTAGCAGGTAATATTGGTCTCGGCCTACGGCCTCAACCAATATATCTGCTTCGGCCAATAAAACTCAATATTGGTCTCCTCACCATCCACTATCTATATAATATATCAAGCGTTCTAATATTTTGGAGAATGCAGGGAGAAGGGAGATGGGCTTATAATTTTCAATTTGGACAGGATTACCCTTTTTATACATATTACTTTGGCAATTTTCATCCTTTGGGGAAGGACACCAGTAGACATTGAGAGATTAGCTATGTGTGTTAATGGAGCTGCAATATTGGAACATCTTTTAATTAATTTTGGAGAAAGGCTATCGTGACCAGAACTAGTTTTGGGTTTTAATTGGCTAATGATATTTTGAACTTCAGTGGGTGTTGCGGGACTTAAGTATAGGCTGTTTGGTAATGAAGGCGAAGAGATTAGCTCAGAGGCAGTTTTTTCTGTTTGGGGTATATTTTCTGCAAGGGATGGTTCTATCTTCGTGAAATATTCATTTAGTCCATTTGCTGTTTCAGTGCTTGTTGTGTACTTAATATTTCCATGATAGAGATTCTCAGGCGATGTTAGTTTCTCATTTTTCTTATTTAAGAGTTTATTGATGTTTTTCCAGGTCTTTTTGAGATCATTTTTAGATTTTTCAAAAATGGCATTCCAATGATGATCTTTTGCTGTTTTGATACATTTATTGTAGGCACTTCATTTCCCACTTTCCCGATTTGGAAAACAGAGTAGTTAGCAAACTCGAGCCCTTTAGCCCAGAAAAATATTTTAATTTGACGTCAAATTGACATGGGAGTTCAATCAGCTATGAGAGAAAGTGTCATTAATTAGAAATTATACCTATATTGTTTGCTAGATGTGCATTTTCCCCTTATTTTTTGGCCTGGTTGGGGGCCAAGGGCACCTCTTGGACATTGGGCGGGGGCAACTGCCCCCTCTCAGCACCCTGGTTAAATGTGCAAAGGTACGATTTTAAGATTGTGATTTTATGAATAGCACATTTGAAAAAATGCAGCAAGTTCAGAATTTGGTGACACGTGATTCTCATCAAAATGTATGCACATATATATTAAGTATGCTTAAGTTCTTGATAAATTTGCAATTATCTAATCTGAATTATTTATTGATAAAGCCATTTTTGTTTTTATTCTCTCATATTGTTTTTATAAAAAAAACGGTTTCAGAAAGGAATAAAATATCTTGAGTCTTAGTATGATCTTGAAGCAACTCTAGGCCTGTTAAGGGTCCTAATTGGCACGGACCAGGAATCCAGGATCTAACTGGCTGAATTGCACTCCAAGTGCCACCAGCCAATTCAAATTGTCAGTAGTTTGCATAATTTCAATCCAAGTGAACAGGGCAACAGTTGAGCCAAGAGCTCCTGTCATGGACTGTTATAGCAATTTTTAATAGAGGACAATTAAAGTGAGAAAAAGAAAAAGGCTGGGGTGTTGGAGCACGAAAGAAATCTAGGATCACAAGTTAATTATAAATCTGTATTTCTGCCTATCCATGGGCTAGGCCTGTACATTAGCCTATGTATATATATTTTTTTATTCATATCATGACATGTATTATTAGTAGGTCCATATATATATTTATGAACAATGAAGTTGACATGGGTTATAAGTTATAAGCTGTATGCGAATTGCTTAATTAATTCAATATAAATTGCACTGTGTGAAAGCTGTTTGAGTGGACACTGAACAAGTCAAGGTCTCAAGGATAAGCACCGTACGTTGGTATTGACCGACCAGGTGTCAAACGTGACCCAGGTAGTTTAGTCTGCTGCTGTCTAGGCCAACCAGTTAGGTGCTTTGCTCCAGCCTGCAGTCAGCTGACAGCCTGTTGAAAATTCACAAAGTCACAAGTTAACAGCAATTGAAGCGACGTTATCCACGCCGTTTTTACAGAAAAAACGGCAGCAGAACATCAGAATGCATCCCTGAGGGATTATTCTAGGCTTTATCCACTCACAGGTTTTTTTTTCCCCACTCAAAAACGTCAACTGAGGCCATTTCCAGCCCCAAAAATGTCAAACGGCTGCCTTTGCAATGATATTTCAGGTCACAAACATGGTTACGCAGCTGCCCGCCGCCAGGTGCGCTGGCGCATCATGTCATCAACATGGCCAGCCAATGAGTGCTGCAGCTCCTATACATTAGCTCTGCCTATACTGTGGTGAGTTTGATTTTCAGCCAATCACAGGCCAGAACCTTCTCACTAAGGGCAGAATTGACCTAGTTCAGGAGGTCATGACATGGTTTAGTTCAGTTGGGGTCATGACCTAGTTTTCTGAATGGCCATGCTGGATCATCACAACATGCAGAAAAACAAAATCACATTTTAGGTTACACTGCAAATGAAATTATAGAAATTGTACTTTTCAACAGCTTTCAACATCTACATAAATAATTAATTACAGACAACACTATAAAATAACTGTTTGTAGCAGACAGTGCCTTCACCAGTGGCCACCAGAGGCGCTGGCTACACTCTCCCAGCAGCCCCTGCTCTACCTTCCCCTCAGGGACTCAGCCCAGGACTCTTGAAGAGGCAACAAGTGACTACAGCTTACAGCAGACAAGGTAACCAAATTACACTGTCTAGTATTGCTTCATCTGGTGTTCAGAAGTAAACATCGGAGCCTGGAATCCTGACACAAGTACAGTGCACTTGTTGTCAGACTGTGCTGAGCCCATAAAATTATTTTAGTAAACAAGTTGTGTGTTTACAAGCTGTCAGAATTTTGACAGCTGATCAGCTGATAGCAGCATTGGCGCGAATTATAGCTGTGGCTAACTAGTAGCAACTGTAACTATTTAGCATTATTGCAGCTGAATGAATATTGTGCCAGTGTTAGTTAATTTATAAGTAAATGTAAATTCTGAGTGGAATTGTGCATGTCAACTGGTGGGACTGTTGGGATCTATTTCTGTGGATTCAGGCAGGTATCCAGTTGATTATACTATTGCATAGAATTCTGCTTATATTAAAGTAAATATATTAAAATTATAATTTAACTTTAAGCTGTAGAATTTTGAGTGTCAACTGGTGGTACTGTTGGAGTCCTAGTTTTTGTGGATTCAGGCAGGTATCCAGTTGAATAATTATTATATAGAGAATATTATATTCTGTATAAATTAGTAAATTAATTTTTGGTAGAATTTTGCAAATTTGACTGTTGGCACTAGAAGCCCAATATATTTTATTGTGCTACGGGTGACAGCCAAATTCTCATTGCATTTATTTCTACTGAATTATTTCGAGAGTGACAGCACTCATATATTTTAGAATTTATTAAAATTATTGTGAATTGGCTTGCAGGAAATAGCTGTAAGCTGATTCAATAGTTTATTTCAATTTAATTCTATAGGTGTCAGAAAAAAAATTCTATAGAGGTGAGAATTCAGGGCTTAGAGGTGTTAAGTCGATTTACGCTTGCCATTGTTTTGGAAGGTGTGAAAGCTTCACTTCATAGCTTAGAATTCTAATTTAAGATTTCTCTAAAATTCACTTCCTGTGAAATCCATTGAGGAAAGTGAGTACATTTTAAATTTTGAAATTTAATTTAGAGAATTATATTTTGTGTTTGGTGTGATTACCAGGGAATCTTTGAAAATAATTCAGAGGTATATCTGGTGGGGCACACTTCAGACACTGAGGTATTGGTTTAAGGTAACACTTAGGCCTATAATATTTACTGAGTACTTTTAAGTTAATATTAAGTACTTAGTCATAAGTTAGTACTTATATAATAAGTTACTACTTTAAATTAGAATTAAGTTTACAATTAT
This sequence comes from Platynereis dumerilii, assembly GCA_026936325.1. Classification (NCBI taxonomy): domain Eukaryota; kingdom Metazoa; phylum Annelida; class Polychaeta; order Phyllodocida; family Nereididae; genus Platynereis; species Platynereis dumerilii. The sequence goes on from JAPTHN010000156.1 coordinate 133,680, forward strand.
ACCATAAGTTAATACTTTAATTTAAGATTAATTTAACTTAGTACAAGTTTGCATTGGCATTAAAACTTGTTGGTGGTACAGGGAAATAGGAAATTTGTTTTCATTTCTCCTGGGCACTGACGGGTTATTACTTATTGCTTTGCAGACTTGACTTAGTTTTAAGTACATATTTAACTTATAGTTAACTTAAGTTATTGAATTAATTTTACTTAGGCAAACTTGCTTGGTCGGTCGGTTGACTGTTTATCTATATTTTAGAAGAACTTCAACTGTGACTGAGTTTAGTTTTAAAAACTTAACTTAGCCTAAGTTAATGATTTAATTTTAATTGAGTGACTTCGGTTTAACTAAATTGCTGTCAGTGGGTCGAGTGGGAGCACATGATATCCAGTTTTGGCTGGTGGCGCGTGGCACTCCTTGACCTATTGTGAGCTAATTGGTGCATTCTTCAGAAACCGGAAGAGTCATTTACTTAAGTTATTAATTATTCAGATAAGTTAAGTAAGTGGACACAGAATTACGAGTGTCTGTATATATTCATAAGTTATTGTCTGAATTTAAATTAATTACTTGTTTAGCCAATTAAGTGGACACATATAATTACGAGTGTCCGTGTATTGATAAGTTATTGTGTTGTGAATTGTGTACATTGTTGTGTGTCTAGTTAAGATCTAGTTAAGAACTAACTTTCACACTTTCTACCCGGCGGGTCGGTTCGCCGAAAAATTACTAGCGGGAGAAACTACCAATCTTCTGTTAGGCTTTTGGGAGCTGCCAGTACAGTTGTGAATTAAGGTGCTCGAAGACTCTGTTGATTGTAGATACTGTGCTTCGGCACGGCAGTTGGCAGTTGACAGGGTTGTTAGGCACTTGGTGAAATAAGCTGTGCTAGGTGTACCCCAGAGCTGAGTAGTAGAATTGGCAAGCTATCTACGGTAATAATATAGCAAATATACATTACGGGTCCGCCATATACATAAACGGAAAGTAACGGGCGTCACTTTTTATCTGAGACGCTAGACTTTTTCAGAAATACAATGGAGACAATTTATTTGTATACGGCCTCAGATCAGGAACTGCGGACTCTGCCGAACATTGGACCGGTGACAGCAGCGAAGATTATTCAACTTCGTGGGCAGGAACCCTTGACCTGGCAGAACTTAGAGGTTATATCTAAGGTGCCGGCTAGTCAGTGGGAGTCTTGGAACCACGAGGGGAGAACTTCACTGCAGATGGGACCCTGGAGACAAGGAGGCCATGGAGATGACAAGTCCGCAGCTGAGGGACAGGAGGACATCGTACATGAAGCTCCCAAGGACTCTGATACCAAAGTTAAGGAAGCCAGACACCATACTGCTCAACAGGATCCAGATGTGAGAGGCATGGTTGACCAAACGAAGGCAGACCTTACTCATCCCCACAGTGAACAACAAGGAGCTGAGGGAGGTGGTAACAACACTACTGTAAATTCTGCTGATTCCAATGGGCTCTCCATGGAAGACTTGTGTCACAGAGCCATCAAGCAGAGCCAGGACACTGAGCAGCGGGTGGCTAGGCTTATCGCCGAGCAAGACCGCCGACAAGAGAGGCTAGAAACTCGGATAGGAGCTCGCATGGACAGCATGATGGAGAGGTTCGAAAATATGATGCAGACACAGCAGCAGAAGTGGTACGGGGAACTACAGGAGTGTAGAGAGCGACAAAATGAGGTGGCACATGACCTGGAATCCAAATGGCGGCGGGAAACTGATGCTGTGTTAAAGCACGGTAATGACAAATATAATGAGCTTTCACATAGGGTCGATGATTTGGCGGAACTCATGAGGAAGAAGGAAGCGCGACGACACAGGCGGAGGATGATCCGTGGCGGATACCATCCATCAGGCACTACCTCTGGTACAGACTCCATGACTGATTCTCCCATGTCAGCAAAGGATACTATTACGCAGTCATACCATCAGTTTTGCGTACAGGGAAATATGCAAAACCCAAGTCATCCTGGGCAGGGAAATGAGAGCTTAGACCGCCTTTCCACGAAGGGTCTCCAGGATGTCAGCCCAATTGCCACCAGTGAAAAAGGCGAAGAACGACAAGATGACGGTTCCACAACCACGGACGAAGAGCTGAAAATGATGCAGGGTGCAGAGGGACTGCCAATAAACTCCGGACCAGCTCGTCGCACCCCAGTTGACTTCCAAGGGATCACTGATCTCCTTCCTCCTAACAGGATATATGCGGGGAACAGTGCAGGTCAGACGGACTCCCAAGCTGCTGAAATGACAGACAAGTCGGGAAGACCAGGAGTACTTCAGGATGGGGGTAATGTGGATCAGTTGGGGGTCCAGGAGGAGGTTAAGGCTCCGCCCAAAACTTCCCTTGGAAACCCGCTGGCAGCCACTTATCCTCCGATATCCACCAATCGGCCAACTGCTGACCCCTCCACAATTCATGAGGCTTCAATGAGTTGGGATGACGATATGCCTGAAGTGGAGATGGTCAAGGACACCAAGAACATGGAGCAGTCCAAATTTCATTTAGAAGAAATTCCCCCGACAGGAGGCCGTGCTCCGTTGGATATTGTTCCCAAGCGAACATCACAGGGCCCCATCCAGCTTCGTTATGAAGAATCCCCTTGCGGAGCGGAACTTCAAGGACAGGGGAGGGAAGTGGAAGACCAAGGATCAAGGACTAGACCAGTGGCAGCGGAATATCAGGAGAAGCGGCTGACCATGGAAAAGGAGAGATCACGGGAAAGGGAGGACTTTGAAAAAGCTAGAGCCAGGATGGCAGAGCAGGAAAGACAGAAGTCAACTGCCAATGACCAGCAAGCATCCCTGATTCTGCAGCAAGTCCTACAGCAACAACATGCAGCCCATTCCCAACAAGCTCTGCTCCTACAGCAGGTCCTGCAGCAACAGCAAGCTACACAAGAACAACAGGCGAGGTTACAACAGCAAGTTCTTCATCAGCAACTGAAATCTCAGCAACCTACACCTCAGGTTGCCCAACCAGTGAGATTACTCAAGGAGCAAGCGCCAAGTCAACAGCATCGTGAGGAACAAACGCAGACACCCTCTGCGGGAGATCGACATCTGCCAACAGAGGATGGATTTTACAGCGGAATGGAGGAGCAATATCGGAGGAAGGCATCGCAGCGACTCCCACGACCAAGACAACGGTTGGTGGAGGAAGATATAGCACCCAGGAGTACTTCTCCTGCTTACTTCCTGCCTGAACGAGAGGCGACACCACAGTATGATGTCAAGGACCATCAAGGCTACTTCCAGGGACCAGGACCTCGCCAACAACCGACTTGCTATAGACCACCACCCGGGGATAACCACGGCCGGCCTTTGGGATACAATCGGCCGTCAGCGCCCGTGGGATATCCGCCTCCTAGTCAGCTCCCACAAGTGAATTATTATCAACCGCGGCCACTTCATCCGCCATCTCAGTATGTGCAACAGCCCATGGCGAGCAGCGCCTCAAGGCATCCCGAGCAACCGAGCATGCGGTTGCATTGCCAACCAGTACCAGAGCGACGCCATCACGGCCTGCCAAGAACACCCCTTCAGACAGCGGCGGGAAGCCACCGGAATTTCAGCGAACGCCCTGAGAACCCTTCTGGCATTCCAATGAATCGCCCACTATCTTATGCGGCAGATTCAGACGATACTTCCTCGGAAGATGAAGATGAAGCTAGAGCCTCTCAAAGATTCGCTCCACCATCTCTCTCCAATAGAAGTGGCAGCAGTCGGCCTGACCGGATGAAACTCCCGTCGCCCAAGATGCCCCAATTCGATGGTACTATGGGGGAATGGGATAATTTTATCTACCAATTTCACAACATGAGTGAATACTATCAGCTCAGCAAGCACGAGAAACTTCAACAGTTGAAGGGCTCCATGACTAAGAAGGCCATTGACTTTGTGCGCACTCTGTCCCCCGAATATACCACCAGCTTCCGCAGACTGACGGCTCGGCTACGTGACAGATTCGCCGGGACAGAAAGAGCTGAAGTCATTAGAAGTGGACTACCAGATGTGAGACAGAGAATCGACGAAACGAATGATGAATTTGCAGACCGTGTTCAGACCCAGGTTGCACTCGCATATCCAGGACACGCATATGCCTTTATTGAGATGACAGCCAAGGATGCATTTATCCGTGGTGTCCGGGACAGGAATGCGGCTATGGAAGCCGCAAAGTCAAATCCTCAAACAGTGAGAGAGGCCCTGGCCATCATGAAGAACTACACGGGATTGCTTAAGGCAATCCTAGGAAAGTCTTCCTCATCAACCCGGCAAGTGTCCTTCCTGGAGGAGTACCCAGCAGTTCGTCATAGCTCCACACAGCCACCCACACCACCCAGAAGACGGACCGAGTCGAAAGGTATCCAAGCTGAACTGGCAGGAAGTAATGAACGTTACAAGTTTCCGTCAACCTTTAGCCCGTCACGTTCACCTTCCCGGTCACCTTCCCGGTCACCTTCCCGGTCACCTGGGCGCAGGAACAGACCGCAGCACGACCGCTGTTACAATTGTGACCAGACAGGCCACTTCCGTGCGGAATGTCCAAACCCGGAGGCTGACCCAAAAGCCAACGGACGGCCGTAGTTGGTCACACGGCCGTCCACGGACCACACGTTGACCACCCGCCAGACAACATTACTAGACCGTCCGAATCTTCTCAGGCACTGACAATGACGATCCCAATGAAGTTTAATTATGTGCGGATTGCAGCAGTCATTGACACCGGTTCACAGGTGACTTTTGCCAGTCAGGCACTGTGTGAGGCTGCTGGCGTTCGACCCGTGGAGAACCACCAGATCGCAATTCGCGGTATTGGAGGTGACATGGGTATGTCCGCCAGTGTCGCTGTTAATGTGCCCCTTCTAATTGGCAATGCGATTTACCATTGGACTGTGTTGATTGGTGACATACGAGAAACCTTCATCCTGGGACTCGACTTCCTTCATGAAGTAGGAGCCAGCTTAGACTTCGATCAAGGATTTCTGAGAATTGGGGATTCAGTCATCATTGCCACCTTCACTTCAGACCTGCATGGGAATCAAGTTGCCGTGGCACCCGGTGCTCTCAATGAAAAGATGGTGATTCCGGCATTGTCAGGAATAACTGTCGAATGCAACCTTCCAGAGAGCGTTGGCCATGGTACCGATGTAGTTATTGATCCAATATCATCAGTCTGGCCAATTGTATTTCCCACACAAGTCACCAAAGGGAGGCCACATGTGGACATTGAGATTGTTAACCCTTCGGAGAAGACCGTGACCATCCCATTGGGCACAATTATTGCTACTGCCCGACAGGCTGAGGCAGTCTTTGAAGAGAACGTGGATGCAACAGAAACCAACACCGAGCATCCAAGACTCCACACGACCCAACCAGCTCCAGATGTGTCCCTGCCAGAACATCTAGTTCCTTTGTACTTGCGGAGCATTGCCAATCTAGATGAGGGAGAGTGCGAGGCATTACAACAAATGTTGGCGGCTTATGGTGATGTGTTTGCCAGTCATGATTTTGATCTTGGCGAATTTTCCACCATAATGCACCGCATTGACACCGGCGACTCGCTTCCTGTCAGACACGGCCTCCGAAGAACACCTCTGGGCTTCCAGAATGAAGAAGAAGCTCATCTTAACCTTATGGTGGAAAATGGCATCATTCAACCTTCCGCCAGTGAGTGGGCAGCGGCACCCGTAATAGTTAAGAAGAAGGATGGCAAGTACCGCTACTGTATTGACTACAGAGACCTGAATAAAGCCACCAAACGGGACAGCTACCCACTTCCGCTAATTGAGGAATGCCTGGACACTTTGGCGGACAATAAATTTTTCAGCACGTTGGACATGGCAAGTGGCTACTGGCAAGTAGTCATTGACCCGAGAGATCGTCATAAGACAGCGTTCATCACTAAGTATGGACTCTTCGAACATGTCAGGCTCGCCATGGGATTGTGCAATTCTCCGGCCACGTATCAGAGGATTATGACGTACGTTCTACAAAATATGCTTTGGAAGAACGTTCTGGTCTACCTCGATGATATCATCATTTTAGGACGCACCTTCGAAGAGCATCGCAGGGCACTCGAGGCGGTCTTACTGCGGTTCCGAGAGCACAACTTGAAATTTAAGCCAAAGAAGTGTGAGCTCTTTCGGACCGAGGTGGACTTCCTTGGGCGCCGTGTTGGTCGTCAGGGAATCAGCATACCAGATGCCAAAATTCAGAGCGTCCTTGAGTGGCCGGTGCCGACTACCAAAACAGAACTAGAATCCTTTTTAGGATTCGTGAATTATCACCGAGATTTTATCCCGACCCTTGCAGATAAAGCGGCTGTCCTCTATCAACTGGTGAAGGACACACGTCCCAATGGTAGGCTGGATTGGGGAGGAGAACATCAACAGGCATTTGAGAACCTCATTGGATGCATGGTGTCTGCCCCTGTCCTTGCTTATCCCAATCCTACGGGTCTGTTTATTTTGGACGTGGATGCCAGTGATGTCGCAATTGGGGCAGAGCTCTCACAATTCCAGGACGAGCAGGAGCGAGTTGTGGCATACGCCAGCCAGTCACTGTCAGCAGTTCAACGGCGGTATTGTACCACTCGTAAAGAGCTGCTAGCGTTGGTGACCTTTATCAACCATTTCCGCTTCTACCTCCTGGGAAGGAAGTTTCTTGTAAGGACAGACCACAATAGCCTCATTTGGCTCATGAGGTTTAAAAACATTGAGGGGCAGCTTGCAAGATGGTTGGAGTCATTGTCCCAATTCGACTTCCAAATTGAGCATCGGCCGGGACGTTATCATAACAACGCAGATGGACTGAGCCGGGTTCCCAGTGAGGAGTGCCCTTACTACGATGTGGGAGCCTCCGTCGAATCGCTTCCCTGTGGAGGATGTTCCTATTGCACCAGGATGCAGACCCAATGGGAGCGCTTCAGTGAATTTGTCGATGACATCTTACCCCTATCGGTGCGACAAACCACTGTAGAGGCTGTCCCTGAGGGAGATGAGCATCCTGCAGAAGAAACTCCTCTGCAAGTGGAATGGGAACGGCAGCAGAGGGAGGACCCAGAGTTGGCCATCATCATCAGGTGGATGGAGGAGGATAAGGATCCAGAGCCCGGCGTTCTGTATCTCCAAAGCGCCTCTGTGAAACAACTCTGGCGTCTGAGAGAACAGCTGGTAATGCAGAACAAGATTCTTTGTTACAAGTGGATCTGTCCGTCAGGAGCTGTGGAACGAGCCCTCATCATTGTGCCATCCAAACGACGTCACGAGGTCATCAACTCTGCCCATTCAAATGTGTGTTCCGGACACCCAGGGCCCGAGAAAACTGTTCAGCTCATCCGACGACGTTTCTACTGGGTAGGCATGATGACGGATGCTAAGATCCACATCCAGTCCTGTGACCTCTGCTCCCGAAATAAGAAGACCAACCGGCATCCGAAGGCCCCCATGAGGAAGTTTCATGCTGGAGAGCCGATGGAGCGGATACACATTGACATTCTGGGCCCCTTGACAGAGTCGGCAAGGCAGAATAAGTACATCCTTGTAATGGTGGATCAATTCACCAAATGGATTGAACTGAAAGCTTTGCCCGACCAATCAGCCGAGAGGGTTGCCCGGACATTTGTGGAGGAGTTCGTCTGTCGCATGGGCTGCGCCAACCAGGTCTTTAGTGATCAGGGCCGGAACTTCGACAGTCGACTCTTCCAAGAAGTGTGCATTCTGTTGCAAACGGCCAAGGCTCGTACCACTCCCTATCGGCCAAGTTCGAATGGGCAGGTGGAGAGGATGAACCGGGAGATCCTGAATAAGCTACGTGTCCATATCGATGGACACCAAGCCATTTGGGATCAATTTCTCCCGTTCATCGCCATGGCTATCCGAGCAACTGTCAACCGCTCTACCGGCTTTACCCCAAATATGATGATGCTTGGTCGAGAAGTCGCTCTCCCCATGGATATGCTGGCCAACATCACCCCGGATGAAGACAGTTCACCAAGTGAAGCTGAGTATGTTCAGCAACTGAGGCTAACCATCCAGCAAGTCTTCAACTGTGCTCGGGACCAGCTAGGTGCCTCCCTCCACAGTCGTAAGCGGAGCTACGATCGCAAGGTCAAAGTAGATGCTTACGAGGAGGGGGACTTAGTTTATCAACTAAATTCCGCCGGGAAGACCGGTCAGAGCCGCAAATTGCAGCCCATATACACCGGTCCATACCTGATCGTGAAGAAGCTCTCGGACATTCTATTCGCCATCATCAATTCCAAGGGAAAGCAGCAAATCGCCCATCATGATAGGCTGCGACGATGCTCCGATGAAAACATTCCGATCTGGGCTCGGCGGCAACGTGCCCGACTACAGGAGGATGCCCCTACACCTGTCATCCAGGAGGAGGTGACCGACTGGTCACTTCCCAAACTTTTTCAAGAGGAGGGGGAAGAGATGGAAGATGACAGTCATTCTGAGCATCCTGAACTTATAGCCTCCTCACTAGGAGACGCTCCCGGAGACTTGCCTACAGAGACGCCACCAGTCTCCTCATTAGGAGACCCATCGGACGTAAATCCTCGGCCAGAGCCGGATGTGGGCCCTACGTTACCCCCCAGTAAGAATAGTGGCCGGCGACGGCGCCAACCGCTCTGGCTCCAAGACTTTATTACCCAGCGGGGAAGGCGCGACGCACCATACTAACATACTAGTGTTAAGTTCAGGTGCCTTCCAGGCACCTATGGGCTTGTAATGACATGTGTTCTGCCTTTTCCTTTACAGATGGAAGATATTGAATCTTTGGAGGACATCATCATCCACCCTTCCGGGTGGAGGATAAGCATCAGAAATTACGAGGAGGAGGAAGAATATGTCCAGGTGCGCCGTATGCGAAGAGTGAGGCCAGAGGATCTGGAAGATGTGGACCTGCCACTGAATGCCTTCGATGAGGGCTGCCAGCCACGAGGTCTCTACCGGCAGGCCCGCATAGTGGAGCTCACAGACGAGGAGGACGATGAGGACGATGACTGTATGGTGGTGGGTTCTGAGGCGGGGCACCGAGAGGTGATGCTTCAGGATCCCCCCATGCAGGATTCCCCCATTCGAGACGACCCGGAAGAGCAGCCGGAGGCCGGAGACCTGCTCCTAGACTTAGAGATCCAGGCCCCGGAAGGATTCGAGTCAGATGAAGATGACCCACAACCCTCGACCTCCCAGGCTTCGCACCCCTCCCCGGAACCCAGGCCATCAACCTCAGCGGAGGGATCTCCGCAGTCAGTGAAGCTCTCCCGACAACAGCGAAAAAACAAGAGGCGTCGGGAGAAGCAGAAAGCTGCCAGAAAGGCTCGTTGGGAGAGTGCCCAAGCTGCAGAGCCTGCACCAGAGCAAGACGCGGAGGAAAACCGGGAGGAAGAACAGGTTCCTGAAGAAGACGACTTCGTCATTTTAGATCAGGTGGAGAGTTCAGAGGAAGTAGCCCAGGGTCCTGAGGAGGATTTCGTCGTCTTGGATGAAGTTGGGAGCTCCTCAGAGGAGACCGAGCCAGGTACTGTTAACCAGGCCGGTGGAGGATCCTATTGCCCTATTTGCCGTCAGCGGGTTTCGGTCAGGGCGAAACGTCATGTGCAGGCTCATTACCTGCCATGGTGGATCGTCCTGGATAGAGCCTGCTGGCGGTGCAAGCGATGGGAATCCTCCATCGGCAACTTGAAAAAGCGTCATTCTGCCCGTTGTCCACCATCAATGACCGAGGAAAACGGCACGACGTGGGTCCACCTCTGTAATGGGCTGCTGCAGCTAGTCCGCACGGACCTTGGCTGCGCGACCAATACAGAGTTGCTGGACCTCGTCGTGTTCCGCCAATTCTATCCACTGGACCGGTCACCGTTCCATTTGTCGCTGGAGCAACGGCTCCTCTTCAGGCTATGGGAACAACGTAATGGCGAGACTGTCTCCCCTCTGGAGGAGATGTCCGTCCAGCCACCATCTGTGGTGGCCTGTTTATTACATCCCAAAGTCCTGGCCTGTATTATGCGACACCTGACAGAGGAGACCGTTGCTGCCATTGCCACATTGGAAACGAAACCTGCCGACGAGGCCCCGCGTCGACCTCAGCCGATTTTGGAGACTATCGACGCCCATATCCACCTTGACCGCTGGGGCCCTAATTTCCATAAACGTCTCGGCAAAGTTGCGGATTGCCCGGTGTACTATCGAAGCCTTGTGGCCGTCTTTGCCCACCCGGACCGTTGGAGCCGCTGGGATGCAATGAGCAGGGAGGACTTGGTTAGTGTCTTTGGAATTCATCCCGTGGTGTGTGGGCAACAGCCCGACGTCATCCAGAGACACAGAACCGAGCTCAGCCGGCGCCTTGCATCCCCCCGTTGCGTGGCCCTGGGCGAAGTCGGCCTCGACTACCTTCGCTGCACCGAACCGGCACAGCAGGAGCGACAACGAGGATCATTGAAGACCCTATTGGGTCTCCGCCCTGAGTCTCTTCCTGTTGTAGTGCACTGCCGTGGTGTCAGGGCCCTGGAGGATTGCTTAGCCATTCTCCGGGATAACCTTGTACGAGACACCGTAGTGCAGGTGCATTGCTTCGTTGGAGGCCGGGAGGAGGTCCAGCAGTGGCTTTCTGCCTTTCCCCGCTGTTTCTTCAGCTTCGGCCACCGCTCGTTGGCACTCGCCGAGACCACCGCCAAGGAACACCGGATGGCCGCCCGAGGATTAAGCCTGGACCAGATCTTGCTGGAATCCGATGCTCCGTGCCTGTGGAGGTCCGCCAGGGTGATTCGCATGACCCCCGGCCCGCCTTCCCCTCGGCGTGACTTATATCAGGTGGCGGAGTGGTTCGGACAGCTAAAAGGTCTGTGTCCCTCCGTTATCCTTGCGGCGGCCCGGCACAATGCCTGCCAAGCTTTCCGGATCCCGGAGAGCTAATCTGTATCATATATTTTTGTTCCTTTCAGGGACTGCATCATTGTAGATAATCATCTTCATTTGTATATATTTAATCATCCTGGGGATACGGTTCTGTACATACATGGGAATCTCAGAGGACTGTATATATGGGGGATTATCTGCACTGCCTTTGGACACTCGCACAACTGATGTATATTCTGGGAAGGACTGTACATAGACGGTGGAATTCACATAAAATTTATATATTGTTATTTGTGAGACGCAATGATTACGAGGAATCAGGCAACCAGAGTGTGGAGGATACATCGGCCGGAGGAATCAGGCATCAGGCATCAGCCGGAGGAGACAGGCATCCACTGGAGGATATGAGGATCTGCCAAACATCACGGGGGAGGGTGTAGCAGACAGTGCCTTCACCAGTGGCCACCAGAGGCGCTGGCTACACTCTCCCAGCAGCCCCTGCTCTACCTTCCCCTCTATTCAAAATTATTGACTCTCTATTTGAATTTTGTCATGAAATTTGTGCGAATATGATTTGCCCGTTTTTGTCGGACCGCCCCTGCCAGCCGCGATTCGATCGTTGCGGCATCCTTGCCTAGCACGCTACCACTAGACCAATCCTCCGAGTCCCCCACCCCTCCATCTGCTACACACAAATTTGTACATGAATACATTATTTACACCCGAAAGGTTACATATAATGTAGCAAGCAGTGACCTATGTCCACTGGCAGACAGGCAGCATCACAATATGATCTCTCGTTTTAATTTATGATACTATTTACTATATTTAGGCATAGACTACAAATGTAACTTACCAGCTCAACACCTCACTCTGTTCTGTCATTATTATCTAAACAGCTGAAACTCCTCCGTTGATCCTTGTTAGGTCCTTGTTTCTCAATCTGTCACTGATATTTGAAGTGTTCAGCTCGTGCTCACTGTTTTCATAAAGTGTTTAATTCCATTGTGCTACACTGTAGCTCTGTCTAGCTGGAAAACAAGTCAGTATATATATTTCCTGACTCTCCTCAGTTCTGTCCCTGCATTCACTTCAAAAGCAAAGTTGACCTATACTGTGGTGAGTTTGATTTTCAGCCAATCACAGGCCAGAACCTTCTCACTAAGGGCAGAATTGACCTAGTTCAGGAGGTCATGACATGGTTTAGTTCAGTTGGGGTCATGACCTAGTTTTCTGAATGGCCATGCTGGATCATCACAACATGCAGAAAAACAAAATCACATTTTAGGTTACACTGCAAATGAAATTATAGAAATTGTACTTTTCAACAGCTTTCAACATCTACATAAATAATTAATTACAGACAACACTATAAAATAACTGTTTATATAGTGTAAATATAACCTTATAATGAGAATTAATCACTGCCCCGAGCAAAACACTCCAGCAAGGCAGATTCTCTGGGTGGAGCAAAAATAAGCACATTTGAAACTCTCTATTTAAACAAATTACGCGTTATTTATACGACCTATATATATATAATAATAATAATAACTAGTAGACGGCCACCGTAGAGCGGTGACAAAACTTCACCTACTGTGATACCAGTAACTCGAAATCGACGCAGGTAGATGAGCAAGTAAAAAGTATGTGGAAATGATACAGGAATCCTACTGTAATACATTGCAATACATGCAAGTGTGCAAAAAACATAGACCAGTACGTAAACCAATACATGAGCCAGTAGGCTACATGCACCATTGGACATGCACCAGTACAATGTACCAGTACAATGTACCCATGCAATGGACCAGTACATGCCCCACTGAGTACATGCACCAGTAGTCCAGTACAATGTATCATACAGTGGACCAGTACATGGACTGGTACATTGACCAGTATATGAAGTACATGCGCCAGTACATGAACCAGTACTTTGTCTACCTCCTTTGCCAGTACAATGTAAGAGTGTAATGTACCAGTACAATGTACCAGTGAAAAGGTTATTAGGGGTTAGGGTTAGGGCTAGGGTTAGGGCTAGGGTTAGGGTTAGGGCTAGGGTTAGGGTTAGGGTTACCAGTGCAATGGACCAGTGCAATGGACCAGTGCAATGGACCAGTACATGGACCAGTACATGGACCAGTACATGGAACAGGACATGGACCAGGACATGGACCAGTATATGAACCAGTGTATGAACCAGTGTATGAACCAGTATATGAACCAGTGTATGAACCAGTATATGAACCAGTGTATGAACCAGTATATGAACCAAGTACATGCTCCAGTACATGAACCAGTACTTGCACCAGCAGACCACTACAAGGTAAGAGTGTAATGTACCAGTACAATGTGCCAGTGAAAAGGGTATTAACGGTTAGGGTTAGGGTTAGGGTTAGGGCTAGGGTTAGGGCTAGGGTTAGGGTTAGGGTTACCAGTGCAATGGACCAATGCAATGGACCAATGCAATGGATCAATGCAATGGACCAATGCAATGGACCAATGCAATGGTCCAATGCAATGGACCAGTACATGGACCAGTACATGGACCAGTACATGGACCAGTACATGGACCAGTACACGGACCAGTACACGGACCAGTACACGGACCAGTACAGATATGATCGATTGAAATGATGGTACAATTCATTAATATAGACTTCATAAATTCCTTGAAAAATGTGGTTTTTAACTTAAAATCGGTCTAGAATCAAAACCTTTCAATGAAAACATATATAACTTTCCATGACTATGTTAACAGAAGTTATGGATAGGTGTAGAGAGGTTCATTGCAATAGGATGATTCCTTCCTTGTCAAAATATTGGTATATTGTCAAAATTTGACAAAAAACATGAAATTTTCAGGGTCCGGCGATCTTTTTAACCGTCATAGCTACGACAAAGTGTTCACAAAAGGAAAACTAGTGGAGAATTTGGTCTTTCCAAATCTGTTTTCAGATTCTCCTTAACCTAGTTAGAACCGGAGTGACAGTAGATTGAAATTACGGTACAATTCAGAAATACGAACCTTAGAAGTCACTGAAAAAATGTAGTTTTTAACTTAAAATCTCTCCGGAACAGAAACGGTTAGATGGAAATATATATAACTTGGCGGGATTATGTATGCAGATGTTAGAAATATGTCCAGAGAGGTTCATTAGAAAAGACTGATTCCTTCCTTGTCAAAATATTGATATATTGTGAAAATTTGACAAAAAACATGAAATTTTCAGGGTCCGGCGATCTTTTTAACCGTCATAGCTACGACAAAATGTTTAGAAAATGAAAACTAGAGGAGAATTTGGCCTTTCCAAATCTGTTTTCAGATTCTCTGTAACTTAATTACGACCGGAGCTACGGCCGTTGGAAGTTACGCTATCTTTGAGAATTGTGAAAAAACGTCATACATTTTTCGCTCGTTTTTCGACCTTGTGACCTTTACAGTGCAACGTAGGTCAATCCGAGGACCATGAAAATTTACAGGAAGCCTCTAGAGTATTGTAGCAAGTATGCCTGCCATTTTTGTAACAATATCTTGCTTTCTTCTATGTTAAAAAAAATGAAACGTCCAAATAGTAAAATATTTCAACATGTTTGACCTTGAGTTTGACCTTGAAAAACATTATCTAGGTCAAAATCAATATGATTTTTAGAAAGGCAGTGTATGACAAAGGGGGGGTCAGTCATGCATTGTAACCCTGTAGAATCAATATTTCCCTGTCAAAAACGCAGAAATGTGACTTTTTTTTTCATTTGTCGGTTAGCAATATTTCAAAATTTTTATTAAATCTGGGGACAGAGATAGACAAAATATGATTAGATATTATGAATAAACAGGTCAATGTTCATCTGTCACCTGGAAATCACGATGATATCCTGAAAATAACATGGTGAAAAAAATTGCTGAAAATGGCACCTTTTCAAAGTTTTTCGGGTCAAATGACCTTGAAAAATGAGGTCAAGGTCAAATTTAAAGCTCTATATGGGCTTATTAGGTGTATATTTGGGGGGGTTTACTATAACATGTTAGCAGATAAAATCGATATTTCAAGGTCAAATTCTCAAGGTCACCAATTTTGGTGACGCGGTATGACTTTAAAATTACGTAACTCAGGAACTGGTACTGCCAATGAAAAATAAAGACTCCCGCAGATGTCCCGTGCGTTCGGGCACGTCATGGCACCAACGGTATGTCTCTACGACTTACGTATTCGGCGGCACAGGGGTCAACCTCAAACCATAAAAATGGACTTTGTACAATATGACCTTGACCTACTTTCATGAAAGTAGGTCAGATTATGTAGAAAGTGTCTGGGACCTTTCCATGTACTGGAAAGTGAAAACCGGTAATAACCGGATGAGGTACATGTATTTGAAATATTGCGAAATCCGACTTTGAGAGGCTCTGTGACCTTGAAAAATAGGTCAAGGTCAAAAATCTAGAATTTATATTCTTGTATTTTTGTAGGCTACATACACAAATTTTTTGAAAATTTTCCGAAGAGGTTTCTCGGGAATAATAATAATAATAATAACTAGAACCCTGTAACTGACCAAGGTCAGTGACTAAGAATTTACCATGCACATGATTCCAGTTTATGGAGCACAGGCAAAAGAACTTGTTAGAAAACTACGATATTTAAAATCCAGTGTTGGTAAAACTGTGCCACCATAGTGATGTACAGAGCCACAATGATGCACAGTGCCACAATGATGCACAGTGCCACCATGATGCACAGTGCCACCATGATGCACAGTGCCACCACGATGCACAGTGCCACCACGATGCACAGTGCCACCACGATGCACAGTGCCACCACGATGCACAGTGCCACCATGATTCACAGTGCCACCACGATGCACAGTGCCACCACGATGCACAGTGCCACCACGATGCACAGTGCCACCACGATGCACAGTGCCACAATGATGCACAGTGCCACAATGATGCACAGTGCCACCATGATGCACAGTGCCACCATGATGCACAGTGCCACCATGATGCACAGTGCCACCACGATGCACAGTGCCACCATGATGCACAGTGACACCATGATGCACAGTGCCACCATGATGCACAGTGACACCATGATGCACAGTGACACCATGATGCACTGTGCCACCATGATGCACAATTATGGTAACCCTGAGCACATAATAAGAGTGAAAGCTGATGTTCCACTCTCTGTAGAGCTACAGTCATTTGCTAAGGTGTGGGAAAGATGAATTTTTAAGGGTTCACCGATCTTTTTAGCTGTCAATGCTACAGGAAAATACACATTAGATTAAATTAAGAGGAGAATCTGAGCTTTCCAAAACTGCTTGTGTCATTCATGTAGCTTTATTAGAACCGGAGATAGAGCCCATTGAAATAACGGTAAAATTGTGATATTTCATCGAAAAACTATCCCTGAAAAATGTCAAATTTTGAACTTCAATTAGCTCCCGAAAGCAAACGGTTTAAAGGAGAGACTTGAAATTGCACAAACTACTGTAAATGTGTTTGGACTATACCCCCAAATATTATTGAATTTTTTGAAGATGGATTTCTGAGTTTAAAAAATGCAAAGATGCCAAATCATGACCAAAAACATGAATTTTTCAGGGTCGGGCGATCTTTTTAATTAGTAGAGATACGTTAAAATGTATAGAAAACAAATACTAGACGAGAATCTCGGCTTTCCAAATGTGTTTTTATTTTTCCTGTAACTTAATTAGAACCGGAGATACAGACCGTCAAAGTATGGGTACATGTGCAATGTTGACAAATCAGCAGGTCAATTTTGCAGTCATTTCTTGACCTTTTGACCTCAATTGTGTAATGTAGGTCAATCCGAGGGCCTTCAAATTTTGCCTGGGGCCTCTAGGGTATTATGGCACCGAATTCTGAAGAGATAATACAAATCCCTCCATTGCTTCACTGTTAAGAAAAGTATAATGTCTGAAATGTCCAATTTCGCCTAATATTTGACCTTGACTTTGACCTTGAAAATACCTTTCTAGGTCAAAACCAATATTTTCCCCAAATTGGCAATGTGTGACAAAGGGGGGGTCATTTAATTGTTGGAACTGTGTAGGACCAATATTTACCTGTCATCAGGGCAAAAATAGGGTGTTTTTACATGTGGCGCAGTATGCAATATTCGTGATTTTTTAACAAATCAGCATGAAAAGATATCTGAATTCCGATTTCCAGCATGAAACAAACTGGCTGGTGCCTTCCAGAAACCAGAAGATGAGACTGATATGTGAAAAAAAAGATAATTTTCAGAATTTCTGAAAATTGCCCATATTTGAACTTCGAGGGGTCAAATGACCTTGAAAAATGAGGTCAAGGTCAAATCTGAAGGTCAGTATGGGGTTTTTGGGGGCATGTTAAGGGTAGTTTGTTGTACATTTACATGACCTAAAATGACTCCTTCATGGTGTTTTCATGACCCACATCCCATATTCGGCGGACTCATTTCACCAAAATGGCCGCTGCTCCGTAACCGTTGCAAATATCCAAATGAAAATTACGCGTGCACACAGCCCCAGATACTGGCCATCTTTCAGTGTAATCAGCATTTCTCTACCTGCTTTCGTTTATGAGTAAATTGGGAAAAACCTAAAACAGTGTTTTTTTCATAGCTCCGGTTCCGCTTGAGTGATTTCAAAAATGTTTGTACCTGAATACAGCCTAGTACTTTTGACTTAGACATGACCTGTACAATGATGCCACCTGCAATAGTTGCCGAGTAATAGGCCATCTAAATTTCCGGAATTTCATGTTTGAAAGGCCCTGTGACCTTGAAAAATAGGTCAAGGTCATGTTTTTTGGGTGTGGCCCAGTTTTAGTCCTAGAGGCACCTTGTGACCAAGTTTCGTGAAAATCGGAGAAAAAAAGTGTGTCGGAAAAAAAATCACAGTGCCACCACGATGCACAGTGCCACCACGATGCACAGTGCCACCACGATGCACAGTGCCACCACGATGCACAGTGCCACAATGATGCACAGTGCCACAATGATGCACAGTGCCACCATGATGCACAGTGCCACCACGATGCACAGTGCCACCATGATGCACAGTGCCACCACGATGCACAGTGCCACCATGATGCACAGTGACACCATGATGCACAGTGCCACCATGATGCACAGTGACACCATGATGCACAGTGACACCATGATGCACTGTGCCACCATGATGCACAATTATGGTAACCCTGAGCACATAATAAGAGTGAAAGCTGATGTTCCACTCTCTGTAGAGCTACAGTCATTTGCTAAGGTGTGGGAAAGATGAATTTTTAAGGGTTCACCGATCTTTTTAGCTGTCAATGCTACAGGAAAATACACATTAGATTAAATTAAGAGGAGAATCTGAGCTTTCCAAAACTGCTTGTGTCATTCATGTAGCTTTATTAGAACCGGAGATAGAGCCCATTGAAATAACGGTAAAATTGTGATATTTCATCGAAAAACTATCCCTGAAAAATGTCAAATTTTGAACTTCAATTAGCTCCCGAAAGCAAACGGTTTAAAGGAGAGACTTGAAATTGCACAAACTACTGTAAATGTGTTTGGACTATACCCCCAAATATTATTGAATTTTTTGAAGATGGATTTCTGAGTTTAAAAAATGCAAAGATGCCAAATCATGACCAAAAACATGAATTTTTCAGGGTCGGGCGATCTTTTTAATTAGTAGAGATACGTTAAAATGTATAGAAAACAAATACTAGACGAGAATCTCGGCTTTCCAAATGTGTTTTTATTTTTCCTGTAACTTAATTAGAACCGGAGATACAGACCGTCAAAGTATGGGTACATGTGCAATGTTGACAAATCAGCAGGTCAATTTTGCAGTCATTTCTTGACCTTTTGACCTCAATTGTGTAATGTAGGTCAATCCGAGGGCCTTCAAATTTTGCCTGGGGCCTCTAGGGTATTATGGCACCGAATTCTGAAGAGATAATACAAATCCCTCCATTGCTTCACTGTTAAGAAAAGTATAATGTCTGAAATGTCCAATTTCGCCTAATATTTGACCTTGACTTTGACCTTGAAAATACCTTTCTAGGTCAAAACCAATATTTTCCCCAAATTGGCAATGTGTGACAAAGGGGGGGTCATTTAATTGTTGGAACTGTGTAGGACCAATATTTACCTGTCATCAGGGCAAAAATAGGGTGTTTTTACATGTGGCGCAGTATGCAATATTCGTGATTTTTTAACAAATCAGCATGAAAAGATATCTGAATTCCGATTTCCAGCATGAAACAAACTGGCTGGTGCCTTCCAGAAACCAGAAGATGAGACTGATATGTGAAAAAAAAGATAATTTTCAGAATTTCTGAAAATTGCCCATATTTGAACTTCGAGGGGTCAAATGACCTTGAAAAATGAGGTCAAGGTCAAATCTGAAGGTCAGTATGGGGTTTTTGGGGGCATGTTAAGGGTAGTTTGTTGTACATTTACATGACCTAAAATGACTCCTTCATGGTGTTTTCATGACCCACATCCCATATTCGGCGGACTCATTTCACCAAAATGGCCGCTGCTCCGTAACCGTTGCAAATATCCAAATGAAAATTACGCGTGCACACAGCCCCAGATACTGGCCATCTTTCAGTGTAATCAGCATTTCTCTACCTGCTTTCGTTTATGAGTAAATTGGGAAAAACCTAAAACAGTGTTTTTTTCATAGCTCCGGTTCCGCTTGAGTGATTTCAAAAATGTTTGTACCTGAATACAGCCTAGTACTTTTGACTTAGACATGACCTGTACAATGATGCCACCTGCAATAGTTGCCGAGTAATAGGCCATCTAAATTTCCGGAATTTCATGTTTGAAAGGCCCTGTGACCTTGAAAAATAGGTCAAGGTCATGTTTTTTGGGTGTGGCCCAGTTTTAGTCCTAGAGGCACCTTGTGACCAAGTTTCGTGAAAATCGGAGAAAAAAAGTGTGTCGGAATAATAAGAATAATAATAATAATAATAAGAATAATACCAAAAACAATAAGAATTTACCATGTAATGGTAAATTCTTAACTAGTAGACGTAACCGCGAGCGGTAACAAAACTTCACCTACTGTTGTACCAGTAACTCGAACAGACACAAGTAGATGAGCAAGTAAAAGGTACATGGAAAAGTACACAGGAATCATACATAATTACGTAACATGAATACAGACAAGAATACAAGAATGTTTCCTGTACATTGCAAGCATGCACAGAAAAACGAGTACATAAACCAGTACATAAACCAGTACATGAACCAGTGCATGAACCACACATGAACCAGTTCATGAACCAGTACATGAACCAGTACATGAACCAGTACATGAACCAGTACATGAACCAGTACATGAACCAATACATGAACCAGTACATGAACCAGTACATGAACCAGTGCATGAACCAGTACATGAACCAGTACAGTCCAACTCACAGAACACTGGCCTGTGTACTGATTGTCACTGATTGATTTACCTAGTTTCGTCTCGTTTTCGTGTGAATTCGTGACCCCCTGGTGTGATTTCATTGACCATGAACTCTTAATAGGCAGTAGTATAGCTACAAGTAGCTACTGTATATTCCATGTTGCATATTGGGTCCTTTAAGAGCACATGTGTTCAATCTCAGCCTCAGCCATTTATCAACTGTTAACCAGCTCCTGAGCTAGCCTCCTTGATTGCCTTTAAAAGGAACCATCTGGAAAAGAGGTGCCAGTTTTACCCCTTCCACAATGCAACTGGTAATCTGGTATAATGCTCATATTGCTAATATGTCTCTCTTTTTCTATCTATACATGTATCTATGTATCCAGGGGCGGCGCTAGTGTTGTCAGCACCCTAGGCAAGATAAAGGTATGCGCCCCTTTCAGCTGAGGGGGTTGGAGGGGGACAGGTCATAGTTTGACATGAAAAAAATAAAACAGTCATGATCATTGTCTATTTTACATGTAAACACCCAACTTTCAAGTGTTATCATTAAAATATTACCAGTTGATAATATGTAAGCCCATATGTAATTGCTTATATTTTATCCTGTTCTTTTAGAGATACATTTCTATTTAAAATTAGGTACACGTTTATCCCATGCAGCTGTGTTGTTGTAAGTAAAGCCATGTGACTGGCCCATTAATCACAAGGACTACCCCAACCCCAAAAACACTTTGTAGATACACCATTGTGCCTATGAGTAATTCTAACCTAACCTTGTATGTAACTTGATGACAAGCTTCTGGGCTGCTATGGTACCCCTCTACCCCCTTCTTCTGGTGTCAATTAAATACACTAGCTGTAACTGGAGTGATCATTATTTAATTGAATAAAATAGAAAAAAAATCATTGAGCACCTGATTTCATAATGCAATAACTGATAATAACACAAAATTGAAATAGAGTAACATTTTTAAGCTTGATCTTTCCCCGTACATTTTACCATTCTAATAAAAAAAAATGTTCACAAAACATGTAGCAGCCATAGGCGTCGGAGCAACATCTGACCTAGGGGGGCTGAACTGGCAGGTCGGCTGGATGGGGGGGGGGGGGTTGGAGGGGGACAGGTCATAGTTTGACATGAAAAAAATAAAACAGTTATAGGCCCACTTCAATTTACACCACCCAGAGAATCACTTTGCTGAAGTGATTTATACATACATGATTATTACATATTTTGATACTTGGAACATCCTGCATTTTGCCACAGTTCCAAAAGAAACAAATTCAAGATTAATTTACGGAGACACACATGTCTGCAATTTCCTGAAGATCAGTCTTAGCTGGGTCATGGTTGACCTCAGGTAGGTCTTCAGTCTGCCGAGAGATGAGAATGACCTCTCTGCAGCAACTGAACATTCAATTCAATAGGCAAAGTAAATGCCTAATATGATTTACCGGAAGTTAAATGTTTTGCACTTAGCGAAAAAAAAAAAAAGGAGCTGACCAATACTCTTTTGCCTTTTCATATTAAATGTTAGCAAGTATTTTGAATGTCCTCTCCTCTCTCTGGACAAGGTCCGTATGAGGATTATCTCAGAGAGGGCCTCCAGGATCCTGTCTCATGACTGAATCACTTTTTCAAAACGTGAATCATGAAACACTATCTTTTGTACATCTGTTCATGATGCATCAACTGTGGCCCTTCTCCTTCAGCATCCAGTGAAATATTTGATTCATTTTTAAGGGGGGTTTAGCAGAGCTAAATAACTTGTAAATGCACCCTTTATTCAATAGCTGCACCAGAGACAGACTCCTCAACACGGTGACAACAGGACCTACATCGCTTCCAGAAGGATAAACAGTTCATGGTTTATCAAGACTGTTGACAGCTGCAGTTTAGGACCTTTTAGAAGTGCCACTTTCAGCTCGAAGGAAACATTATTTGTAGCCACATAGTCCTGAACACATGTTATGTGTTAAGTCCTTGGCTGTTGACTGGCATTGTTTTTGTTTTAAAACATTGAATAATTCAACATAGTGACATCCTGAACCTGGGGGGGGGGCTGAATGATATTTCAGCCCCCCTTACCTCCAACCTGGGGGGGCTGTCGCCCCCACAGCCCCCCCTGCTCTGACACCTATGAATTGTAGCATGTGTAGGGCTTACTTCAGATACGTTGTACGGCAAGAAAGCCTGAAACAATATCATATAATCAAATGATGATCAAATGATGATCAAATGATGACCAAATGATGACCAAATGATGATCAAATGATGTTCAAATGATGATCAAATGATGATCAAATGATGATCAAATGATGATCAAATGATGATCAAATGATGATCAAATGATGATCAAATGATCAGCTTCCAGGATGCAGGATCATTTCATTGGGTGACTGGGGTGAGATTATCATCATTCTTTAATGAAAAGAAAAGGGTTTTAAAATTGATTAGCAAATTAGGCCTACTTCAGTGCAGCAACTGTTTATGTTATATATATTTTTTTAATGGTGTTTTCCTTGAACTGCATTTCCCCCTTTCAGGAATGAGTGCTTTGTCTGTCACATAGGTAGGCCTCGTGACAAAATAATGGTAGGCCCTAAGAATATCCACCGGATATTTTTGTTATAACTTCATAAAACAATGTATCTTGTGGTCAGGGAAAGCTAAGCTTAACAAGCTTATTAAAATGAGAAGTGAGGATGTATAAAAAGGAAATTCTGTACCTGCTTCACCCACCCAGGGTGGCCAGAATGTTCTCTCCTGAGACCCATCACCCCCTTCAAGGTACCCTCCCCCCCCCCCCATCCCTCTTTAACCACTTGTGAGAACTTTGTGACAAGTGGGCTAGGTGGGCATCCTCATAACTCAGGGCTCCCTAACCAAGAGAGTGAATTCAAGCTCTGTGGTAGGAGAATGTAGGTGGGGGGGGGGGCGATTTGGTGACTTGTGCTGCATGCTTGTTTTCACTTAAAGGTTTTTGAGTCGTCTGTCACACATTTGTGTTCTTTGTCAGTCTGTTAAATCTTTTTATTTATTTTTTTCCGCCCTCAGTGTATGCGCCCCCCTTTGCCCTGCGCCCTAGGCAGCTGCCTAGTTCGCCTAATGGTTGCGCTGGCCCTGTATGTATCTATGTATCTATTTATGTATCTATCTATCTATCTATTTGTTGCAAAAATGTCTGTTAATAAAACCTTTGAAGCTTATATCAGGCCTAGTATATATTAATGTCTTGTAGTTTTATCTTTAAGAAATACATTAATTTTATCAGCAGACAAGCCACTGTACCCCTGGTTTCTGATTCTCAAACTCTCGGCAAATTGACATCCTTTCTTGTTGCCACCCTCCCTCCCAGTCCAATGAAGCAGACTGACTGGGGGTAGTGGATTTGGCAAACATCCCTCCTGGGCAAGTGGTGTCCCAAATGACCCTTCCACCCCCGCCCCCCTCTCTTTGAGTTGAAGCCCTGCAAAATGTGCATCTCTTGTTGATGAGATTTTAGCTTTGGAGTAATTAATATGCAATGAGAACTGAAAAAATAGGAAAATGTAAACATTTAGATATTAGTGCAATCTGATTGAAGTGAATCATTCCAAACCATTAATGTACATCATATTTGGGTACAAGAAGAAAGGAAGAAGGGAGAAAGAAGGAACGAAAAAGGAAGGAAGAAGGAAGGAAGAAGGAAGGAAGGAAGAAAAAGGAATACAAGAGAGAAAAGGAAAAGGAAGGAAGGAAAATCAAAGAAGAAAGGAATGAGAAGAAGGAAGGAGGAGAAGGTAAAGACTGGAGAACAAAGCAAGGAGAAAAAAGCCAGGAGAATGAAGCAAGAAGAAGGAAACGAGGCGAAGGAAGCAAGAAGGCGGAAGCAAGGAGAAGGAAGGAATGAGTTCTATTGAGGTTAACTTTGATATATAGGCCTAATGCAGCAATACACTGTATGTTTTAGGCCTATTGCTGGGTAAATACAGGAGGGGGGAGGAGTAGGCAGGGTGCAATATGCACATTTGGCTGGCCGGACTTGGCTGGCCAGTGCCAGCCACTGGCTGCCTTGCAAGGCTGCCCTGCTGTGCCATGCCCCCCTCCAAAATGTCTGGTAAATTAGCTGAACTCCACTGGATAAACACATTGATAGCTATGTGCATTTACAGGCAAATCAACTTACAGATAAAGAGATTGATACATATAGATAGATACATAGATATGTCCATAAATACAAAGATACATATAGATAGATACATAGATAGGTCCATAAATACTAAGATACATTGATAAACAGACACACATAATGAATTGACATCAGATACATATAAAATGATACAGTATATACATATATACATTATACATAGATACACTGATACACAGATAGATAGTTCTATGTAGATATTAATTTAGAATAGAATAGAATAAAAAGATTTGAGATTATATTAGAGGAGAGGACTGTTGTGTGTTGTGTATTCGCTGGCTCTGCAGGAAAAAACATGAAATTTTCAGAGTCCGGCGATCTTTCAAACCATCATAGCCACGACAAAATGTTCAGAAGAAGAAAACTAGAGGAGAATTTGGCCTTTTCAAATCTGTTTACAGATTCTCTGTATCTTAATTAGAACCGGAGTTATCGCAGATTGAAATTATGGTACAATTCAGGAATATGAACTTTAGAAATACCTGAAAAACTGTAGTTTTTAACTTAAAATCACTGTATAAGCAAAACGGTTCACTGAAAACATATATAATTTGCCAGGATTATGTAAACAGATGTTACAAAGAGGTTCAGGCAGGTTGATCAAAAAAGGATGATTCCTTCCTTGTCAAAATAATGATATATTATGAAAATTCGGAAAAAAACATGAAATTTTCAGGGTCCGGCGATCTTTTTAACCGTCGTAGCTACGACAAAATGTTCAGAGAATGAAAACTAGAGGAGAATTTGGCCTTTCCAAATCTGTTTTCAGATTCTCTCTATCTTAATTAGGACCGGAGCTACGGCCGTTTGAAATTACGCTATCTTTGAGAAATGTGAAAAAAAAATCATAAATTTTTCCCTCGTTTCTCGACCTTTTGACCTTTACAGTGCAACGTAGGCCGGTCCAAGGACCTTGAAAATTTAGAGGAAGCTTCTAGAGTACTGCAGCAAGTATGTCTACAATTTTTGTAACAATATTTCGATTCCTTCTCTGTTAAAAAATACAAAATGTAAAAAATGCAAAAATTTTTGTCATGTTTGACCTTGAGTTTGACCTTGAAAAACATTTTCTAGGTCAAAATTAATATGCTATTCAGAAAGGCAGTAGTTAACAAAGGGGGGGTCAGTCATGCATTGCAACCCTGTAGAATGAATATTTCCCTGTCAAATATGCAGAAATGTGTCATTTTTTAGCATTTGTCGGTTAGCAATATTTGAAAATTTTTCATAAATCCGGAGAAGGAGGTACACAAAATATGATTAGATATTATGAATAACCAGGCCAATGTTCATCTGTCACCAGTAAATCACAGTGATATCTTGAAAAGAACATGGTGAAAAAAATTGCTGAAAATGGAACTTTTTCAAACTTTTTTGGGTCAAATGACCTTGAAAAATGAGGTCAAGGTCAAATTTAAAGGTCAGTTTGGGCTTACTAGGTGTATGTTTGGGGGGGTTTACTATGACATGTTATCAGCTAAAATCGATATTTCAAGGTCAAATTCTCAAGGTCACCGGTTTTGGTGATGCGGTATGACTTTAAAATTGCATAACTCAAGAACCGTTAACCAAAATGAAAAATGAAAAGTTTAGGCAAATGTCCCGTGAGTTTGGGCATGTTTTGGCACCATCAGTATGACTCTACGACTTACGGATTCTGAGATCCCGCGATAGACCTTAAACCATAAAAATGGACTTTGTACAATGTGACCTTGACCTACTTTCATGAAAATGGGTCACACTGTGTAGAAAGTGTCTGGGACCTCTCCATGTACCAGAAAGTGAAAACCGGTAATAAGCGGACGAGGTACATGTATTTGAAATATTGCGAAATCCGACTTTGAAAGGCCCTGTGACCTTGAAAAATAGGTCAAGGTCAAATTTTTCAAAATGATTCTCTTGTATTTTTGTAGGCTACGTATATGAATTTTTTGAACATTTTCCGAAGAGGTTTATCCGGGAAGAATAATAAAAATAATACCGATTACAAGAAACTTCACCTATGTGTAGGTGAAGTTTAACTAGTAGACGGCCACCGCAGACCGGTGACAAAACTTCACCTACTGTGATACCAGTAACTCGAAATAGACACAGGTAGATGAGCAAGTAAAAAGTATGTGGAAATGATACAGGAATCCCACTGTAATACATTGCAATACATGCAAGTGTGCAAAAAACATAGACCAGTATGTAAACCAATACATGTGCCAGTAGGCTACATGCACCATTGGACATGCACCAGTACATGCACCAGTACAATGTACCCATGCAATGGACCAGTACATGCCCCACTGAGTACATGCACCAGTAGTCCAGTACAATGTATCATACAGTGGACCAGTACATGGACTGGTACATTGACCAGTATATGAACCAAATACAAGCTGCAGTACATGAACCAGTACTTGCACCAGTAGTCCAGTACAATGTACCAGTGTAATGTACCAGTACAATGTACCAGTGAAAAGGTTATTAGGGGTTAGGCTTAGGGTTAGGGCTAGGGTTAGGGTTAGGGCTAGGGTTAGGGTTAGGGCTAGGGTTAGGGTTAGGGCTAGGGTTAGGGTTAGGGCTAGGGTTAGGGTTAGGGTTAGGGCTTGGGTTAGGGTTAGGGCTTGGGTTAGGGTTAGGGCTTGGGTTAGGGCTAGGGCTTGGGTTAGGGCTAGGGTTAGGGTTAACAGTACATGGACCAATACATGGACCAGGACATGGAACAGTACATGGATCAGGACATGGACCAGTACATGAACCAGTATATGAACCAGTATATCAACCAAGAACATGCTCCGGTACATGAACCAGTACTTGCACCAGTAGTCCCGTACAATGTACCAGTGTAGTGTACCAGTACAATATACCAATGAAAAGGTTATTAGGGGTTAGGGTTAGGGCTAGGGTTAGGGTTAGGGCTAGGGTGAGGGTTAGGGTTAGGGTTACCAGTGCAGTGGGCTAGGGTTAGGGTTACCAGTGCAGTGGACCAGTGCAGTGGACCAGTGCAATGGACCAGTACATGGACCAGTACATGGACCAGTACATGGACCAGTACATGGACCAGTACATGGACCAGTACATGGACCAGTACATGGACCAGTACATGGACCAGTACATGGACCAGTACATGAACCAGTATATGAACCAGTATATGAACCAGTATATGAACCAGTATATGAACCAAGTACATGCTCCAGTACATGAACCAGTACTTGCACCAGTAGTCCACTACAATGTAAGAGTGTAATGTACCAGTACAATGTGCCAATGAAAAGGTCATTAGGGTTAGGGTTAGGGCTAGGGTTAGGGTTAGGGCTAGGGTTAGGGTTGGGGTTAGGGTTACCAATGCAATGGACCAATGCAAAGGACCAATGCAATGGACCAATGCAATGGACCAGTACATGGACCAGTACTTGGACCAGTACATGGACTAGTACATGGACCGGTACATGGACCAGTACATGGACCAGTACATGGATCAGGACATGGACCAGTACATGAACCAGTATATGAACCAGTATAAGAACCAAGTACATGCTCCAGTACATGCTCCAGTACATGAACCAGTACTTGCACCAGTACATGCACCAGTACATGCACCAGTACATGCACCAGTACATGCACCGTTACATGCACCAGTACATGCACCATTACATGGATCAGTACATGGATCAGTACAGATATGATCGATTGAAATGATGGTACAATTCATTAATATAGACTTCAGAAATTCCTTGAAAAATGAGGTTTTTAACTTAAAATCGGTCTAGAATCAAAACGATTTAATGAAAACATGTATAACTTTCCATGACTATGTTAACAGAAGTTATGGATAGGTGTAGAGAGGTTCATTGCAATAGGATGATTCCTTCCTTTTCAAAATATTGGTATATTGTCAAAATTTGACAAAAAACATGAAATTTTCAGGGTCCGGCGATCTTTTATACCGTCATAGCTACGACAAAGTGTTTAAAAAGGAAAACTAGTGGAGAATTTGGTCTTTCCAAATCTGTTTTCAGATTCTCCTTAACATAGTTAGAACCGGAGTGACGGTAGATTGAAATTACGGTACAATTCAGAAATACGAACCTTAGAAGTCACTGAAAAAATGTAGTTTTTAACTTAAAATCTCTCTGGAACAAAAACGGTTAGAAGAAAATATATATAACTTGGCAGGATTATGTAAACAGATGTTAGAGGTATGTCCAGACAGGTTGATTAGAAAAGAATGATTCCTTCCTTGTCAAAATATTGATATATTGTGAAAATTCGGAAAAAAACATGAAATTTTCAGGGTCCGGCGATCTTTTTAACCGTCAGAGTTACGACAAAATGTTCATAAAATGAAAACTAGAAGAGAATTTTGCCTTTCCAAATCTGTTTTCAGAATTTCTGTATCTATATTAGGACCGGAGCTATGACCATTTGAAGTTACACTATCTTTGAGAAATGTGAAAAAACATCATAAATTTTTTGCTCGTTTTTTGACCTTGTGACCTTTACAGTGCAAAGTAGGTCAATCCGAGGATTATGAAAATTTACAGGAAGCCTTTAGAGAATTGTAGCAAGTGTGCCTGCCATTTTTGTAACAATATCTTGATTCCTTCTGTGTTAAAAAAAATGAAACGTCCAAATAGTAAAATATTTCTACATGTTTGACCTTGAGTTTGACCTTGAAAAACATTATCTAGGTCAAAATCAATATGATATTCTGAATTGCAGTAGGTAACAAAGGGGGGGTCAGTCATGCATTGTAACCCTGTAGGATCAATATTTCCCTGTCAAAAATGCGGAAATGTGTCATTTTTTAACATTTGTCGGTTAGCTATATTTAAAAAATGTTCATAAATCTGGCAAAGGAGGTAGACAAAACATGATTAGACATTATCAATAAACAGGTCAATGTTCATATGTCACCTGGAAATCACGCTGATATCTTGAACAGAACATGGTGAAAAAAATTGCTGAAAATGGCACCTTTTCTAACTTTTTCGGGGCAAATGACCTTGAAAAATGAGGTCAAGGTCAAATTTAAAGGTCTGAATGGGCTTATTAGGTGTATATTTGGGGGGGTTTACTATGACATGTTAGTGGCTAAAATCGATATTTCAAGGTCAAATTCTCAAGGTCACCGATTTTGGTGACGCGGTGTGACTTTAAAATTACGTAACTCAAGAACCGGTACTGTCACTGAAAAATAAAGACTCCCGCAGATGTCCCGTGAGTTTGGGCACGTAATGGCACCAACGGTATGTCTCTACGACTTACGGATTCGGCGGCACAGGGGTCAACCTCAAACCATGAAAATGGACTTTGTACAATGTGACCTTGACCTACTTTCATGAAAATTGGTTACACTGTGTAGAAATTGTCTGGGACATTTCCATGTACAGGAAAGTGAAAACCGGTAATAACCGGACGAGGTACATGTATTTGAAATATTGCGAAATCCGACTTTTAGAGGCTCTGTGACCTTGAAAAATAGGTCAAGGTCAAAATTTTCAAAATGATTCTCTTGTATTTTTGTAGGCTACGTATACAAATTTTTTGAAAATTTTCCGAAGAGGTTTATCGGGAAGAATAATAATAAACTAGTAGACATAACCGCGAGCGGTTACAAAACTTCACCTACTGTGGTACCAGTAACTCGAAATAGAAACAAGTAGACGAGCTAGTTAAAAGTACATGCCAAAGTACACAGGAATCCTACATACATACATGAATAGAAGTATGTTTCTTGGGTAATGCAAAACATGCAAATGAGCATAGAAAAATATCTACCAGAGCATGAGCCAGTAAAATGGGTACATGGACCAGCACAAGGACCAGGATACAGTATGGACCATTACATTGACCAGGACATTGATCTGTAAATTGACCAGTAGATTGACCCGTACATTGCCCAGTACATAGATGAGTACCTCAACCAGTACATCAAACCTGCACATCTACCAGTTTGCAGCAGTCTTCTTTGAAATATAAAACCAACAAAAATCTTTGTTATATTATAAATTTTAATGATGTTTTGTGTACAGAGACAATGTATAAATATATTAGTGTCAGTGAATTAGGTCAGCCGTTATGCATCTGAAATGAAGAGAAAATACATTAACAATTATCAACTGTATGTGACATTCTTTTACTGCTCAGTGCTTATATATATAGAAATTGTGAACAGTTGCATACCGGTGTAGTTTTACATGATGTTGTATATTGCTGTTTGTTGATAAACTTCCTTATCATGTTTAGTGTGCCTGAAACAAAATTCAGAAACAATGAATGATACATTATTTGTGAAGAAAGTACGAGAAAAAGTGTGTTTCCGTCACAGGAAAAGTACATTTAGTTTTACCATCTGATGTGGTCAGTGGCAACAGGTGTATACTTTGATGTGGCAACTGATGTAAACTGCTCACACTAAAAAAATCACATGTGTAACATTTAGTCACATGAAAAAAAAGAGAGAAACTAACCAGTGTTGTGTATCTTGCATGCAGTAAAACCATTAAGGCCTTGCCAGTTCTATGAGCAATTCAATCTATGATTATTGAAGGGAGGATGGCCTTGTAGAGGCTGCCTAGCACATAATTAAAAGTTTTCGGATGATGCTGATTGTTGATGGAGTTAATGTTTGCGATCATCACACTGCTGTTGCCCTGCAATGAAAAATAGAAAGACATGGGCATAGTAAACAATATCATGTAACATGTTATAACATCATTAGTTCTGGAAATTCTGAAATAGACACTTACCGGTCTTGTCTCCAGGACAGTGTAAGACCAATATGTTCTTACAAGTTGGATTCACTCAATGCTTGCAAGTAAATGTTAAGGTGATACTTCGATGGGCAACTGATGAAAACCTTTAGGATGATGGTGGAGCATTCATAGAGCATCTTCGACGTCATTCCAATCCTGTCGGCCAGCAATGCATAAACAAAGCTTAAGTGAATGTGTTACATTTGATAACATTATCACTTTGAAAAAAAGAAAAATGAAGAGAAAAACTTACTGGTGCTGTGTATCAAGCACGCAGTTCTATGAGTTCAGTAAGCCAGAGAGCCGGTATCACCACACAAGAAAGCGTCTCTTCCAGTAACTTATTCTTCAATAATTGTTGATGGGATGATGGCCTTGTTGAAACTGCCTAGCACATTATCTTTACAAGTTGTGGGATTATACCGATTGTTGAGGGAACTGCTGTTGCCCTGCAATGTTGTCCTGCAATGAAAAATAGAGAGGCATGGCTCTGTTAAGTAATATAAAATAACATGTTATAACATCATTAGTTCTGGAAAATCTAAAAGAGACACTTACCGGTATTGTATCCAGGACAGGGTAAGACCAACATGGTCTTACAAGTAGGATTTACTCAAGACTCAAAGGTAAACTTTAAGGTGATATTTTGATGGGCAACTGCTGACAACTTTTCAGATGATGTGGAGCATTAATAGAGCAATCGTTGGAACATGTTATAATGTGTTATAACATCATTAGTTCTGGCAAACTTAAAAGAGACACTTACCGGTATTGTCTCCAGGACAGGGTAAGACCAAACATTCTTAATGAGTACAATAATCAGTAGGGGTGTACCGAATCTACATCCTGCCGAACTGACTCCCAGCCTAGCAAGCAGATTCGGCCGAATCCGGTTCCTAACCGAACATCTAATGGTGTTCCCTTACTTGCTGGTGATTCGCGTGAGACATAATTAAACATCACAGCATGCGAACTTTACACAAAACACACGTTTTCGAAAGCACTCATGTCACGACCAGAACTTGCAAGTAAGCTAGCTATTCCTGACATTGTAATTTACCCTGAAAATAAAGATTTTTGGCTTGGATCTTTTCGGTCATAACGATGTCCATCTTCATCCCTCCTTTTCAGTGCCTCAACATTTCTAATATCTTTATTTGTCTATCCAAAAAAGGTATCCTGTTGAGCAAATTCAATTTTAGCAGTCATGTGTCCACTAATTACCTTTTTTTTATTAAGTTTGTTTGTGTTTTACGCCTCTGCAGCACCTTAGTGGGCTATATCGAGGCAGGCGA
The DNA here is from genome assembly GCA_026936325.1 of Platynereis dumerilii. NCBI lineage: Eukaryota > Metazoa > Annelida > Polychaeta > Phyllodocida > Nereididae > Platynereis > Platynereis dumerilii. The sequence goes on from JAPTHN010000156.1 coordinate 166,237, forward strand.
TCGCTGTATGATGATGAGATGAGAAGACTGTGAGTCTGGCACATACCCTATTAATTCAGGGATGCCCAGGGTCTTTCAGTTGCCCCAGCATAGAACGCTGGATACAACCCGCCTCCTTAATGTCCCATGGGCTCGGACTAAAGTGAGTTCCCGGGGTGAGATTTGAACCCACCCCCTCAAAGCCAGTTGACAAGCGCACTTACCAGTTAGGCCCAAGGGGGAACTTTTTTTTATTAAGTCAAAAGTGTTTGAAAAAAGTCCATGCGGAGGTATAGGTATAGGTGGCGCCACTTGTTGCATGATTTGCAATACTGAAAGTTGTGGATAAGGATTCGTCATGATTGCATTTATAGCGTTCGATTGTACCTGGTACACGGATTTTGGCAAATAGTGCATGGATTCAGTGCAACATACTTGGTTTTTTAAAACCTTCATAATATGCAGAGACGATGAGATAAACAAAAGTTTGCTTCCCTGAAGGTGGCTCCCAGAGGAATGAATACACAACAGAATGGCCCAGCACTGCTCTTCCGTATTTAAACTCTGATAATGGTAGTTTGTTATGCAACATCTGTCATATAATTGGAGACTTTGTATTGGCTGCATCATCCACATCTTAATCATTTCTATCATATGAATACTTCCACTATTTTGGCACAGGCACACTCCTGTATTAGTCAATCGATATTCAGTATAAATCTCAAACAGAATATTGTCAATCCAGGAGAATGCCTGTGATTTAGGCTACTATTTTCAGAAATAATTGATTAAGCCACTAATTTGTTGTACAGTTATACTAATATGAACAAAATAAAAAGTTTGGAGCATCAAGCACAGTAATAGTCATTTAAGCAGCATGGATACTTGCAAGTAACTCAATTCATATTCCTTTTCAACCATGCCACATGTTGCGCCATCTTTAACATACCCTTCGCATAGTTGTAATCAAACTTAATTTATAACTTATCAAATAATAAAGGAACATGATTGTATACAAGTCTTCATCACACAAACTTTGCATTATCTACATATGAAATTGGAACATGTGTAAGTTTGGTGATGTGTTCCAAGGATTGACACTATTTTGACCAAAATAACCGTTCAGTTTTAATAGAGCAGGCTGCCCTATCAGTGCAACGCGAAATTGGTCAGAAATTTTGCATCATTCACAGTGGCATTGAATGAGCAGATTGCTCCTGAGTGCTATTTTGGTTCATACTTAATTAGCAAGACAGGGCCGAACCTGGAGTCGGCCCCCTTCGTGGCCGAATAACCGGACCGAGCCTGGGGGTTAAATATTCAGCCGGACCAAATACCGATTCCACTTCCGGTACACCCCTAATAATCAGTTCTGAAAACCTCACAGGCTTCCAACTGAAGTGTCATGATTTGTAAATTGATTTTCTTGAGACTGAAATAGGTTCTCACATCTCATTTGAGAAACAAGGAATAAAGTACATCACAGCTATGATACATTTCAAAATTACAGCTGGCTAGGTTTGGAGATATTTAGAATTGAACCAGCTTAGAGTAATAGTACATTATGTCATAATATACATGGTAGAAAGCTGGTGAAGAAAAACTATGAAAAATTAACTGTTATACTATTGAAGATTTTAAACACATTAATTCACCGAGTTTCTCGCAATGTAATGATATCCTTTGTCTGGTTAAAGTAGCACATCTCGTGTTCAGAACAGAAATGTCTGTAACAATAATTGCACACAAGCAGATGAATATGATATTTTGCACAACTTACTTCACTTAGACAAACAGATAGATGGTTATGTTATTTACAAAAGGCATGACTATGACATAATTAACAAATCAATATATACACAAGGAATACATTTTCAGACAATATATTGCAAGCAAACCGCATGCAAAAACAACACATATTTTACAAAATTTACTTCACAGTGACATACTCATAGATGCCCATGTTATTTACAAAAGCTATGACTATAACTAGGATTAACATATCGATATATACAAGGAATACATTTGCAGACAATATATTGCAAGCAAACCAAATACAAAACAATGTGTTAGGCATCCAAAGCTAGTGGATTGATTAAGGTACCAATGAACTAAATCAAGTTCACTCAGCAATTTCAGTCCGTTCAGTAAAGATACTGAGTCTGCATATCAATCATCAGTCACGACGAGTACCAAATCAATAGTCCAAAAACAAAATCATGAGTCCACACAATATTTCCAAATTCAAAATCACTAATTTCAAAATTTCACAATAATATGGTCAGGTGGTTTACTCTTGACATGATGAACTTGAATTGTTCACGGGGACAGTGACAGTTTCATGACTTGCATCAGGGGAAACAGTTTCATGGTCTTCAATTGTGATGTAGGAAAAAGGAAGATACATCATCAGGATTGCTAGTGCGAGGGGGCTTTCGCAATGGGGACACATGTTGTGACTGCATATCCTGATTTTGACGTAAGGCAAATATTCCTTGGTGGTTAATAGACATCCGATTCACCAGTCTTTCATATGTACATAACTACAGATTGTGCCAATTGACAAAAGTGAACAATAAGGTGCGATCACTATGACAATAGCTCCTCTAACAAATCATTTTAATCCATTCTTGACATTCTTAATGCGTTCGAAAATCGTTTCATGTTGTGGCTTGATTAAGTATTAATTATCTACAATAAGTCCAATACACCAGTGTTTCATAGGAAATTCAAATGTACATAATTATCTGTTTTTCTCTTGTAATTTTACATGTAATATAACTACAGATTGTGTCAATTCTTACAAGTATACAATAAGGTCCGATCACCTTAGCAATAGCTTCTTTCACAAAGCATTCTAATCCATTCTTGACATTCCTAATTAATACAATAAACAATAATCATTTCATGAAACCTCACAGGCTTCCTCACTGAACTTTCATGATTTTATATCTTGACTCTTGAAACTGGAAGAGGTTGACATTACAGTTGAGAAACAAGGAAGGTCTTAATACAAAACAGCAATTATATATTTCAAAATTTCAGTGGGCTAGGTTTGGAGATGTTTAGTATTGAACCGGTTTAGCATAATAGTACATAAGGTCATAATACACATGGCATAAAAGTCGTGAAGGAAACCTAAGAAAAATTAAATGCTTATGCCACTGAAAAAATTACCCACATACAAATTGACTGAGTTTCTTGTAATCTGGTTAAAGTAGGACATCTCATGATCCGAACAGGAATATCTACAATGATGATTGCACACAAGCAGATGAATATTTCGTACAAAATTTACTTGACTGTGACATACACTTAGATGGATGCTTTATGTACAAAAACCAAGACTATAACATAGATTAACATATATACACGCAATACATTTACAGACAATATATTGCAAGCAAACCAAATGCAAAAACAATGTTACCAATGAACTATATGAGTCCACTCAGCAATTTTAGTCAGTTCAGCAAATTCACTTTGTCTACATATCAGTCACCAATCATGAGCATCAAATCAATAGCTCATAAACACAATCATAATTCCACACAATATTTCCAAATTCAACATCTTTAATTTCACAATGACACAATTCCACTATTCCTCTGCTGCGCAATTAAATTGATTCAATGAGATGGTCAGGTGGTTTACAGTGACAGTTTCATGACTTGCATCAGGGGAAAAAATTTCATGGCTCCAATTGTGATGTAGGAAAAAGGTACATACATCATCAGAATTGCGAGTGCGAGGGGGCTTTTGCACTGGGGACACATGTTGTGACTGCATATCCTGATTTTGACCCTGAGGCAAATATTCCTTGGTGGTTAATAGACGTCCAATTCACCAGTCTTTCATATGTACATAACTACAGATTGTGCCAATTCTTACAAGTATACAATAAGGTCTGATCACCTTAGCAACAGCTTCTTACACAAAGCATTCTAATCCATTCTTGACATTCCTAATTAATACAATAAACAATAATCATTTCATGAAACCTCACAGGTTTCCTCATTGAACTGTCATGATATTATAGCTTGGCCCTTGAAACTGGTAGAGATTGACATTACATTTGAGAAACAAGGAAGGTCTAAATACATAACAGCAATGATATATTTCAAAATTTCAGAGGGCTAGGTTTGGAGATGTTTAGTACTGAACCGGTTTAGCATAATAGTACATAAGGTCATAATATACATGGTAGAAACGTTGTGAAGGAAACCTAAGAAAAATTAAATGCTTATGCCACAGAAAAAATTACCCACATACAAATTGACTGAGTTTCTTGTAATCTGGTTAAAGTAGGACATCTCATGATCCGAACAGGAATATCTACAATGATGATTGCACACAAGCAGATGAATATTTTGTACAAAATTAACTTGACTGTGACATACACTTAGATGGATGCGTTATTTACAAAAACCACAACTATAACATAGATTAACATATATACACGCAAAACATTTACAGACAATATATTGCAAGAAAACCAAATGCAAAAACAATGTTACCAATGAACTATATGAGTCCACCCAGCAATTTTAGTCAGTTCAGCAAATTTACTTTGTCTACATATCAATCACCAATCATGAGCATCAAATCAATAGCTCATAAACACAATTATAAGTCCACACAATATTTCCAAATTCAACATCTCTAATTTCACAATGACACAATTCCACTATTCATCTCCTGCGCAATTAAATTGATTCAATGAGATGGTCAGGTGGTTTACTCTGACATGATGATCTCCTTGTACTGTTCACGGGGACAGTGACAGTTTCATGACTTGCATCAGGGTAAACAATTTCATGGTCTCCAATTGTGATGTAGGAAAAAGGTACATACGTCATCAGGATTGCGAGTGTGAGGGGGCTTTTGCACTGGGGACACATGTTGTGACTGCATATCCTGATTTTGACCCTGAGGCAAATATTCCTTGGTGGTTAATAGACGTCCAATTCACCAGTCTTTCATATGTACATAACTACAGATTGTGCCAATTCTTACAAGTAAACAATAAGATCCGATTACTTTGGCAATAGCTCTAACAAATTATTTTAATCTATTCTTGACATTTTTAATGCATACGAAAATCATGTTGTGGTTTGATTAAGTAAGATAAAGTAATTGTTATCTACAATAAGTGCTATTACCAGTTTTTATAACAATTTTTAAGAATGTGCCTAATGCAAAGTTTACGTTAGATGATTCATTTCCTAGTAACTTGCAAATTTCAGAAAGTCTACTGTATTAAGTCTATGATAGCAGTTAATTGCAGACATTTTTGTTTAATGGCAATCTACTATTATCTGAAAAAATTGCTACTGCTTAAGTCTGACTTCCAACCCTAAGTAAATTTTGAGACATTGCATTTGTAATTTTTCAAAAGGATGAATTTGCTTTGATGGCAACCAGATTTTCGATTATATTACAGTAGTCCATTTGGTTGATCAGTTTATTGCTTCTGCCTTGAAGAATTTTTGATACATGCACAATCTGTGGCAATGACAGTTTATATAAATGACATAATGAGCATCAGTTTCGGCGAGAGGTAATTTTCAGCAATGTTGCCACTAACAATGTTTGTAATCCTGTATAGGTCACAGATGTATTGAGTTCATAATAGCTATCCATGCATATAATGGTATTGACCAGTTAATGTTGATGCTTCGATAGTGGTATGAATTTTACTGAAAAACATTTTTGACATATAAGGCCACACAATATTGCTTGATCATAACTCACACTGCTAAAGTCTCTTCAAAATGAATGATGTTCTCTACAGCACCTTTCTGTATACAAGAATGTATGCTACTGCAGATGTAATAGGTAGTCTTGTCTCAGCTATAACGTCATCATTACATTTATACCATCCAATAGCAGGAGGTATTCTGATGCAAGCTGTGTAATGTCCTCGGTCTGTTCTTTCACCATGATGATTGATAACAGCTGTCAAATCATATTCAGTGTCATTCACAGTTGTCAGATGTCTTTTCAGTTTCATACACTTGCTGTTCTTTTCTTGAGCAATAAATCTCATCAGAAGGATTATCAAAACAGGAGGGCAATGTGACAGAACAGTCTCAGCTTTTGTGTGCTGTGCTCCACAAGCTCTGCAAGGAATGTCAGTCTGTGGTGTGGATTCTTCAAAGATCAGTTCAGAACTATTAAGGTACACTGTGACAAATCGGTTGAAGTCATGGCGAGTTGCAACATGATCACATTGTTCACAGATTTGTTTTGTAACAAGATGACTGTCAAGTAGTTCTGTGACTGGTGATGCATTCAAATTTCGGTATTCCTCCCAAGTGCTAGGATTATTTTGACCTTGTAGAGCATTAACTTGGTGTCCAAATATGTGCTGCAAGTGGATTTGTGTAAGGAGCCATGTGAGATATTCATGTGCATCTTGCTGTCGACCTATTTTGAGCCATTTTTTCGATTCAAGATGGGACTTAAGATCAAAGAGTGAATGGGGTGTTACAGCATCACGATAACCTGAGTATAGTTGTTGCTTCAGTTGAGCAAGTGTCCTGGTTATTGGTTGATCTAAATCAAACAATGGTTGAAGTTCCGGCACTGCAAATAGCATTTGTAAGACACTGTTCGCATAGCAGGTATATTGGAAGTTGCGTAACCCACTTGGAATATTTTGGAGCTGTGTGTTTGTAACAGAAGTTGTTCGAGCCGATGTTTTTTTCGAGGTGGATGGCATACAGTTTGTTTCTGATTTGGGCAAATTTTGCTTTTCTTTCTTGGAAGATTTCTTTTCATTGGCTGGTGGAAATTTGTTTGATGTAGCCGTTTTTCTAGCTCTTTTACCTTGGCTGGCGACATTCTTTGCTATGTTCGGCTTTTGAACAGTTGATTTCTCAGTATTCTGATGAGCTTTTGCATCTGGAGTTTCAGAGGCTTCATTGTCATTTCCAGAACAAATTTCAATTTTCACAGAGTCATGATCCGAGTAATATGTAGGTATGACATTTGCTAGAACCTGCTTTGCAGTCTTTGTGTACACAGCATCAAGCAGCGCTTCTTGTCTTGTAGGTGCTAGAACATGTTGTGTGTACCCATATTCACATGTGAAGATATCATGAATACTATGTGGAAGTTGACTGAACAAATTCTCATTGAAATCTCCTGCAATTACAACATTGTCAAAAGCAGTAGTAGACACAAAGTCAAGGAGATTCTGCAGCAATGCTCGGAACTTTGGAATCGAAATCTGCTGTGATCTGTAAACACTGATGAGCAAGTATTCATCACCACTGGTTGTTTTTACTGCTAATGCCACATGCTCAATTCCATTGACATTCGTTACAATCCTTTCTGCTGAAAGTGTATTGTGCACATACATAATGACACCACCCTTTTCTTTATGTGAACGATCCTGTCTGTACGAAATGTATCCTTCTAGCTGTATGCAGTCATCCGAATATTGCTTGTTGAGCCAGGTCTCATTTAACATCAGTACATCTGAATGAAGTTCAGTGTGATTTTTGATGTTTGCAAGTTTAGAATGCAACCCTTGTACATTGTGATGGAGTACTGTCAGTAGTACATCTTTACGAACAGGTTGTTCTTTCAACTCTTGTGGGGTACTCATAGTTTGCAAATGCTCATGGACATCTTCAGAACGGAAAATTCTGGTCGCATCGTAATTGCGGATGTAAAGTCCTTCCATACTTGTCACTCTACTCAACGCAACATAAGCTTGTCCTGCAGCAAATATTCCAGCCATATCAACGACACACTTTTCAACAGTCATTCCTTGTGTCTTATGTATCGTACAAGAGTATGCCAGTTTGAGCGGAAATTGACGGCGTGTTATGGTCTTGCTGTTTGACATGGCTTCTTCATGCAAATGCATGTTGTGTACTTGACCATTTCTATCAAATTTCACAGCAACATATTTGGTACTGTCCTCAGAAGACACATGCAGGTCAATCACAATTCCAAAAGCTCCATTGACAAGACCTTTTGACACATCCATATTCCTTGTTAGCATCACTCGAGCTCCTTTTGCCAATTGCAAGACATCGGGTAGATCATCATTTGCTCCCTTTGCATGGTTTTCTAGCCTCTTGATTTTTCCAGTGCCAGGTTCTTTCTCATAATCTGAGGCATGCACATCAACAATGTCTTGGCATGTTTTCTTGATCATGGCTGTATTGTGTTTCAGAACTTTACTGTTCGTTGAAAATACATGAAGGGCATCTTCAGGTACATCTTCTCGATCACATCTGCTCAGCAAGGCTTCCTCATGTTCTTGTGACAAGGGCTCATTCTTTGGGTGGATTCTGATCGAATTCAGAAGTTCAGCAAAAAATTGGTCATCTTTCTGACGCATAATTTCTTTTAGTTCAACCATGGAGAATAGATCATGCCATATGTCAAGTCCTTGACTCCTGTCAGGTTTCATTAGGGTCTTTGCTTTGACAGGTGGTAATTGATAGAAGTCACCAACTGCTAATACACTGATATTTCCAAACCAAGCCTCTTTTTCAGCTGACCTCACTTGTTTTACTTGTCTCAGTCGTCCATGAACATAAGAAAGAACTCTGCGGTCCACCATTGAAATTTCATCAATTATGAGCAGCTTCAGGTTACCCAGTGTAGCCATTAAAGTGTTTACAGTGTCATCTGTAAGAGGTTCATATCGGGGTGACAGTTTTCTTGGTATTTTGAAGGCTGAATGCAAAGTGTGAGCTCCTCCCAAATTACAAGCCGCAGTACCAGTTGGCGCAGTTAGCAAAACTGTGGTGTCAAGTGGACTTTCCCCATTTCTCAGTATTTTACTTGCTTCATAATAGATGCATTTGATCATGTGTGATTTACCGACACCGGCTCCACCATTGGTAAACAAATGGATTGGCTGTGGGTTTGCACCTTTAGCTACTTCGATACACCATTGCCGAACATAGTAGAATACTTCTCTCTGTTTCGTATTCATCGTTGGTAATAAATCACGGGTAGAATCTCCCAGCAATTCGAAGGAACAAAGTGAATTTGCCCTGGCATTCTCTTCCTTGTTATTTAAATCAGGCATATCAAGTGACCCAATTTCAACATCATCTGGAACATCATTATCATTTTCAAGGCGTTCTTGCTCTGACTGGGGTCCAATCTGTGCCCAAGCATCCTCAATCCGTCCATTTTGCTGCAGTTGTTGCCAGACTTCATGCAAATGTTCACTGATTTGATCAAATTGAGCTCTATTTGCATCGATAACAGAAATGACAGAATCAAGTGGCTGTGATGGTACCAATCTGACATAACCAGTTTCGTAAAACTCTTGATACGTTGAAAAACCATTCGGTTTCAGTGCTTCCTCTAGCCTGTGCGGCAAGTACAGTTTTAGAAGAGACAAGTGGTGTTTCTCGGGTTCCTTCGTAGGAGAATGCTTTGGGAATCGAATTATCGCAGGTGGTGCTCTTGTTCGTTTGATAATGTAACCCAAGTTGTTTTGCAAAGCATGTGCATTTGGATTTTTCTTAGCAACTGCAGCTTCTCCTTCTGATTTCGATGCAAATCTATAATGTGATGCAAACTCTGCTTGACACATCTTGTCAAATTCAGGTGTCACTGGTCTGGCTTTGTACTTGTCATAGAGGCATGTCACCCAAATGTCATCACTTTCACCATCATTTTTCGCTTCTTTTGCAATCTGAATAAGTGGCTTTGAAAGGCGAACTTGGTTCTCATCAGTTGGTACAAAAATGGTATTGCGAGAACACTGTTTCAAAGGCAAACCTCCAATTGTTCGTACTACAGCTTCTTGTACTGATACCTCACGATTTTCAAAATACACAAAGCCAAGCTTCTTCATTTGTGTTCTCAGATCATCACTGGGTGATTCACTTGCGAGTTCAAGTTTTGCTTCTCTCAAAAGTTCACCTAATTCATGCTCAGATTTTGAAATATAGCTGAGAATGTACATCACACAAGAGTAGGCATCAGTAATGAATTGAATATCGCAATTTGCGTTGTAAGCAGCCAGGATTGATTTCGGGTAATTGTTTATCCAAACATCATTCACACTTCTTCGCAAGTAAATGGTAGTTTTCTTTGTGAGAGATTTCAAAGCATTTACCAAGTCTGCATGGTCAGCAAATCCTGCTTTGTTCAGTATTTGTTGTGTTGTGAACCCTGAAATATCTTCTCCGAGAATCTTAGACAGGTCTTTCAAATGTGCTTCAGCCAGCGATTTATTCCACAATGTGCCATTTTCATTTTGGGTCTGCTGATTACTGGTTTCATTTTCTGGCTCTTGATTGCTGTTGTTTTCTTTTGGTCTGACAATAGTTGTAGCTTCCATTACTGGTCTTGGAAAATTGTACCTGCATTCTTTAGCTCCCTTTTTACATGACCTGGTATGTGATTTGCTGTGGGTTTGTACAGCTTTAATTATCTCATGTAATTCATTTGTTTCATCCACATTTGTACTGCCAATGTATTTGTCAATAAATGATATGACTTCAGAATCTTCATTAACATCAATTTGTGGTGCATCTTTGATCCAGAATAAACAATGAATGTGCGGGGCACCTCTCTGTTGAAATTCTACCCGATAGAAATAATCAGTAATTTCTCCAATGGGATGTGCAGGACTTTTCAGTAGACGCATCAGAAGATTTATTCTGTGATAAAACATTCGAACAGCGGTGACAGGATTGCTGCGAAGTATTTCACATCTCTCCTTAAAATCAAGCGTTTCGAAATCTACTTCTTGCCCATTTTGCCGTGCAATAACTTCAACAAATTCTGGCCATCGTGACAACTCGGCAGCACTGAATGTACAAAACCATGTCGGAATACCTAATTGACGAATCATTGCAAAGAGATCGTTCATCGTTTTTTTCCAGTATTGAGGACTACCCCTCATTGATTCCATGTAGCTGAAGGCATGATCAGAATTCATGAGTTTTATGAGTTGGTCTGTGTCTGAGAGCATAGACGCTGTTATTTTATCTCCATTTAAGGTTTTTGTGCCTTTCCTCGCTTGAATTGATATGCCTGACAAAAGTTTCTCTAATTCTACTTGGGCTTGAGCATAGAATATATAGTTAGAATTCTTTGCAAATCTCAAGTCTTTTCCAAGTAACCTTGCTGCAAAGTACTTTGCTCTGGACAATTTGACTTCTCTTTCTTCATCTAAACCATTTTCACCATGCGGAAATAAGGTAGGGAATGCCTTCATTTCATCATTTGGTGTGTCAAGTAATGAGTGTGGTTTGTTGCCTTCAGCAGGGGCAATTGACAAAATACGATTTTGCAACTCTTGCATTACTTCGGCTCGTATGTCGAGAGGTTCGAGGCAAGTATCATGTCCTAGACCACCAAGCTCATCAGATGCATTATTTTCAATTGTTTCATTGGTCTCATTTTCATCATTGTCATTGTCTTCATCTGCAGTTAGGTCTACTGGACGCTCATCTAGAATATTTTCTAGGTCTGTGTCTGTTTCATCTGCCCAAGTGGGGTCAAGTTCAACATCAGCATAGAGAGGGTTTATCTCTTTCAATTTTCGGAAAGCATCTTCAATTCTCTTCAGGTGCACCATTTTGAATTGAGCATGGCCACGGTATTCCAGTTTTCGTTTTAACTTAATTGCCAAGATTTCTGAACCAGATAATGGTCTGGGCAAGGATTTTGTCGTACGCTTTGGATCACATCGCACACAAATAACAGGTCCTTTGATTCCTGGTTGTTGTCCTTTTGGTAGAGGTACAATTTTCATGAATGGAATTGACAAAGAAATTAATTGCTCTTCCAGCGTATTGAGGTCAACAAATTCGTCAGGGATAGCACACATTTGTATGTTATTAGCTGCACACTGTGGAGGCATATTTCCTTCCTTCAAGTGTCGATTACATGTGGAGCAAATTACATAATCACCGTTAGGCATGTCTTTTTTGTCACATGGTTGGGAACAGCTATCTGAACATTGGTGTAGATTAGAAATTGTTATACATTTGTCTGCCAAGTCTTGGTCATAGTTTTCTGGAAAACACTTGGTCACCTGACATGAGAACTCGAGTCTCTGACATGAGCAACATACATTTTCTGGTCCTTCTTGGCAGCCAGTGTGGAACTCTTCAATGACATTTTCAAGATTATTCCGCTTAATCTGTTTAATTTTGTATTGAGCAGCTGAAAGCTCTCTAACTTCTGTTTGGAATTCTTCATCAAGTCTATATTTATTTCTCGAACGATCTTTAGCTTGTGCTTGGAATTCTTCATCTAATCCATATTTATTTCTCGAACGCTCTTTAGCTTCTGCTTGGAATTCTTTATCAAATTCATATTTATTTCTCGAACGCTCTTTAGCTTCTGCTTGGAATTCTTCATTGGTGTGATACTTCTTTCGGGAATGATGCTGAACATTTGCTCGGTGGCCTTCATCATTTGCGTATTGCTCTTGTGAACGCTCTTTAGCTTCCGTTCGGAATGTTTCGCTAGATTGATATTTATTTTTTGATCGTTGTAAAACTTCTTCTCGGTGCTGTAAATCATTTGCATAATTGTCAACAGACCGTACTCTTTTATCATTCTTGTATTTGACGTCTGAGTCATACTTTGCCTTATCAGCTTCTCTAATTTTCTGTTTTCTTTTTGCACTATTCCTGTAGTTATTCTCAGAGGAAGGTAGTTCATAGTCCTCATCACCATTTTTAATTTTTGCTTTTTTCTTTGCTGGTTCTGCAGCTATCTCATCTTCATCAGGTGTTTCAACAACATCAGGAATATCATGATCAGAATTATTTTGGTTTTCATTTGCTTTTGCCTTTCTAATGCGCCTTACCCTTGCTGCTGTCTTTTTACGTGGCATGTTTAGATTAGCAGTTTCCAATAGTAGAAAGTAGGGGTCTTCAATGAATTATAAATTCTGTTTGGTTGTAATGTGTCCCCTACATAAAGTTTTCGAATTATATTTGTTTTAAAAAAGTATTGGTATTTGCTAACATAAAGGTCAAACTATGTTAAAGACTTGAATCTTGACACACAATTATTCAACTCACATAGCACAATCCTGAATGCTGTTCGCAGTAAGTAATCAAAAGTAATGCAAATTGCATATCTGTCTTCACATCGTGTAATATCCAAGACACATCGTGTAATATCCAAGATAGGCAATGACTGTGTAAAATTATAGAATACCATGTGACAAACTATGTAAGACCTATATTGACCAAAATGACAACTACTGAATACTTAATTATGTAACACCAATCAGGTAACAATTATAATACAAATTTGCTATCCTTGAGCACTGCAATTACGCCAGGTTAACACTCAAAAACAATATTTGTACGTCTAACAGCAATTCATGCAAAAAAAACACAAGATGTTTATTCAATGATTCAATGATTTTTATCTTTTACAAGAAATTTACAATATTTGACATAGTTTACCTTTTGGTACAATGTCTACAATTAAATTTGAGAAAATACAAGGTCAGAGTCAATAGGTTTTCTCCAGTTTCAATATTCCATATTATATTCGTATTATATCCGCATTATATCCGTATTATATCCATATTATATCCGTATTATATCCATATTGTAATCGTATTTTATCCGTATTGGTGACCAAGCCCGAAACTTGGTCGGTATTATGCATGCACAGGTAGCCAAGGCCAAAACTTAGCTGGTATTGTTACGCTGGGGTGGTCTAGTCCGAAACTAGACCGGTATTGTTATGCTTGGGTGGTCTAGCCCGAAACTAGACCGGTATTGTTATGCGAGGGTGGTCTAGCCCGAAACTAGACCGGTATTGTTATGCGAGGGTGGTCTAGCCCGAAACTAGACCGGTATTGTTATCCAAGGGTGGTCTAGCCCGAAACTAGACCGGTATGAACAGTACGTTACGTATTTGTACTATTTAGTACAGGACACGTATCAGTCCTGTACTAAATTAGGTTGGTATCGTTTGTTGTGTCCACCATCCACAGGTCTTCAGCTGTAGCACAGAACGTCATCTGAAAGGATATAAGAGAAAAGAGACGAGGTTAGTCATCTGCATATAATGCCATAGGTCTATATATTATACGGATATAATTGAAAGCCTGGAAATCCGCAGCGGTGGGAGACGTTTTCAAATATACGTAACTCACAAACATATATAGCATGCTCAAGATGTTGAGGAAGAATAGCACATGGATACAATGAATAAACATTCAACTAAAATTGAGTGCATGAGATGCACATATGTAACTCTACCAGCAGTACAACAGACTGCATTTGGAGCTCACATACACGACAAGCAGGGGGTAGGTAGCTATTGCCAGAATACAATATAGCGGAGGCGTCGATTAACGATCGCCCCATCACCCAAATTGTCCTCTAGTTTTCATATTCTGAACATTTTGTCGTAGCTCTGACAGTTCAAAAGATTGCCGTACCCTGAAAATTTCATGTTTTTTGTCAAATTTTCACAATATATCAATATTTTGACAAGGAAGGAATCTTCCTATTTTGATGAACCTGTCTGGAAATATTTCTAACTGCCATTTGCATAATGCTGCAAAGTTATATATATTTTCATTGAACCGTTTTTACAGGTCCGGGCCAGGAAAAAGCTGTCAATATTTCCATTCAAGGTTTTCTCGGTGGATTCTGGTGGTTTAAGGTGGCTCGATACTCGTGAACTTTCTAAGATAGGATTTCTCAAAAATAGTTTAGAATGATCCAAAATATAGTTTATAGCAAGTATATGTAAAAAAAAGTGGTCGCAACCAGCCTTTTTTTCGAGATATTTGAGGTTATGTACAAGAAAGTCAGTCCATGCACATCTGAAAAACTCAATTTTTTTCTTAATTTTTTTACTGTGAAGTTTGCCCTGCCATTCAGTGGTCATGCATCCCATATTATGCAACGAAGCATGAAATTAAAGAAGATACTTTCATGGAAAAGATGATTACAATTTCAAAGAGATATATTTAGTTTAAATGGCTTTCAAAGGGGCTCGGAATAAAAATATTGATTTTGACAATTTTAACTTTTTTCATAAGCCATGGCGCTAAAAAAAATTGGCTGGATAGGATTTCTCATTTCTTTGTCATTTAGTTCCAAATATTATGAGGAACAACAAAATGCATAAGAGAAGGTTTGCTACCGCGATGGATTTTGATATAAAAATTTATTTGTGTCTCAAAGTCATTTTTGAGAAATTAGACCTGCTTGCTGAAAATTGCCTGTAAAAATATTCTATTTGGACTATAAAGCTGATACTCTGTCAGATTGTAGTCCTCTTCACAGTGCATCTAATGCTTTAAACCAGAAGTCTCTAACCCTAACAGAAGTGGCGCAAATGACCAATGAAGCGGCCGTCGCACGGAATTATATTCCAAAAAAGCAGCTCACAGAGCTCAGCAGGCTGCTGTTGCTATGGTGACGACGCCATTGCTGGGCCATGAGTAGCGAGCCACCTTAAGATGTGCTCTTCAAAATTGGCCCTGGGGACATCTTGAATTTTGCCTCATATCCAAGATGGCCGCCACTTTCCAAATGGCCGCCAAAATACATTAAATTGGACATGGGAGATCCCTATCAGTTGAAATTAATTTTTTTTTTTCACTAAAATTTTAGTATAATGACTAGTCAACATGATCCAGTTGGTTGGTTCCCATGGTAGCACCTTATTGGTGGTTAAATCCAATATGGCCGCTGTTGATGCCATAAATTAAGTAAATAATTCTATCTCCTGAACCGGTTGAAATAATTCAATGAAATTGGTGTCTATTCCCAGGTTTTCAGGGGTGAGGGATCCAAATATGCCATCAAATTTGAAATTAGATCAGTAGGTCATCAGTTTTATCCAATATGGCTGCCATACAATTCAATTTCAATCAAATTTAAATCTTTTATTTGCTCTTTACATCTGCGAGTATTACCGTTCATACAAAAGAGATCACTTTACTAAATTGAGCAGGGTGACCACTCTATGAACAAATTGAGCAGGGTGACCACTCTATGATGCCAAGGCATCGCTGTCGTATAGTATAGCAGGTTGGGGAGATTAACTCACAAACTCACTTGGCTGAGAGATATACCCAAACAGGTTTATTAATCCAAACGTGTGACAACAGAATACAACACAGTGATCATATACAGAACTCTTCCAAGAGCTTTCACACAGACTGACTAACTTCTTAATGAGGATCCAGCATTTTATACATAACATTTACTGTAAATTTTAATGTGACGTCAGGCACGGCGGCTGGCCTGCCGTTACGTGGGCACACCGTGATGTAACGTGGAAATTCCGTGCATTACCAGTATTCCGTAGCTCTTTCTTTACATGAGCTCATCGCTGTGCTCTGACGCACCTCTCATAAACTACACCAAGTCCGGTTTGGGATAAACCCTCTAATGGACTTGCACTGGGTTCTCCTCTCTTTCTTTCACTACAACTAAAGGACATTTAATACAAATACAATAGAATTTGTTACATTTTTCCATAACCCAAAAGTAAAGTATAAATAAGTTAGTTATTTACTATACAACAGTCGAGTGGCCACCCTGTTGATATGAGAATAGAATAATATTAATAGTTGTTGTTACTATAACAAAATTGCTCTATCTCTTGATATGGTTGAGATACGGTTACAAAATTGGTGTCTATCCCTAGTTTTTTAGGGGTGAGGAATCCATGCATGCCATCAGATTTGAGATTAACTCAGTTGGTCATTAAGTAAATCCAATACAGGCACCGTGCACCTACTTTTTTTCAAGAAACCAGCTGTATGTAGCGGTCTAGAGGAGATATTTTCATGAAACTGGTGTCAATTCCTAGGTTTTAGGGGTGGGGAATCTGAATAAACCATCAGAATTGAAAAATAGGTCAGTAGGTCATGAAATTGATCCAAGATGACCATTAACATCACTGTCTATAATTGCTCAATACTGATTTACATGTTCGAGAATAATTCTGAGGGCTAAAGCTGTGAGACAAATGTTTTCAGGAGTTCAGGAATATGTTCTGAAAGCAAAATTTCGCTCCTCTCTAATGGATTGTTGGGCTTTGAATTATCCATGGGAGTAAAAGGGTCAGTAACTTGTACTCATTTGGGATTACTGCTTGGGGTCTCAGGGTTTGATGTAAAGATAGCATCTCCTTGATGCGGGAAAGATGTAGAATGAACATATCCAAGACCAAAGACAAATTTTATGTTTTTTCAGTGATTTTTTTGGTTAAGGAGATTATTTCCAGGTTAAAGGGGGATTTAATCCATATAAAGAACAACAGGAAACTATCCAAATTCCATCAAATTGCCTGAAAATGATGTGATTATGAATGGCAAGATCTCTTTTTATCTGAAATCAAATAATATTGATAGTTTTGGAATTTTCATTCAGTTTGTGACCACAGCTTCCTTCAATCATGCCTTCAGTCTATTGGCAATCTTGGAGTGATAACAGTTCATACTTGGAGAATGTTTTTATGTGAGATTATTTTAATGCTGTTAACTTTCACGTGGAGTCTGCCCGGAGACTGCAATTAAATGTTGACAATTCGGTGTTTTTTCGTTATCACTTAAGGCACTTATCAAAGGCTTATCTGCCTTTAAGTTGAAATACATTTTCATTTCACCGGTTGAGAATCCATGCATTAACAAGCAGTTTGGTTGGGGATGTGTAGTATGGACCCAGTGACAACCTGTTTCACTGTACTTTCAAGCATCACTGTACATGTATGTTGGTAACTTTTAAAAGAGCATTCCTTGATGTATTTTTATATATTTCAGGCCATTTCATTTAATTATACAGACTGTTACTGTAGATTGACATTCACAGAAAAGCCTTTGATTTGAAGCCTTGTCAAAGTTGTTAGCAATTTATACATCCGCTGATCCGCTAATGTGAGCGAAACCGTGGTGCTTTTCTTTGTCCAGAACCAATACAAGCCGACAATCTATATATAATTGACGATGGATGGCAACAGGGCCAAAAAGTCAAGCAGCTATGTTGCCATTTTATGTTCCCATCTTCAGTTTAGAAACCCTGCTTTGCCCGCCATTCTCACAAACTATTCCCCTAATTGGTTCCCTGGGGTCTGATTTTTTCCATTTAAATGCTCAAACTACCAACAGCTCGTAATGAAGTCCCTAGCAACCATCCAAACATTTCACATTCCTCCATTGCCCAAGAGGGAGGGCCCTGTGAATGTTTGCCAATGGGTGTGAATGTTTGCCAATGGGTTTAAATGTTTGCCAATGTGTGTAAATGTTTGCCAATGGTAGTAAATGTTTGCCAATGGGTATAAAAGTTTGCCGATCGCCGTAAATGTTTGCCAATGGGTGTAAATGTTCGCCAATGGTTGCCAATGTTTGTCTCTGGCATTAACTGCTTGCCAATGGGTGTAAATGTTTGCCAATGGGTTTAAATGTTTGCCAATGTGTGTAAATGTTTGCCAATGGTAGTAAATGTTTGCCAATGGGTATAAAAGTTTGCCGATGGCCGTAAATGTTTGCCAATGGGTGTAAATGTTCCCCAATGTTTGTCTCTAGCATTAACTGCTTGCCAATGGGTGTAAATGTTTGCCAATGGGTGTAAATGTTTGCCAATGGGTGTAAATGTTTGCAAATGGGCATAAATGTTTGCCAATGGGTGTAAATGTTTGCCAAACGGTGTAAATGTTTGCCACTAGTTGTAAATGTTTGCCAATTAGTTTAATGTTTGCCAATGGGTGTGAGAGTTTGCCAATGGGTGTAAATGTTTGCCAATGGGTGTAAATGTTTGCCGATGGGTATAAATTTGCCAGTGGGTATAAATGTTTGCCGATGGGTGTAAATGTTTGCCAATGGATGTAAATGTTTGCCGATGGGTGTAAATGTTGGCCAATGGTTGTAAATGTTGGCCAATGGGTGTAAATGTTTGCCGATGGGCGTACCTGTTTGCCAATTGGCGTACATGTTTGCCAATGGGTGTAAATTTGCCAATGGGTGTAAATGTTTGCCGATTTGTGTAAATGTTTGCCAATTGGTGTAAATGTTTTCCAATGGGTGTAAATGTTTGCCAATTGGTGTAAATGTTTGCCAATTGGTGTAAATGTTTGCCAATACGTGTAAATGTTTGCCGATGGGTATAAATGTTTGCCAATGGGTGTAAATGTTTGCCAATGAGTGTAAATGTTTGCCAATGGGTGTAAATAAATGTTTGCCAATGGGAATAATTCAAGATTATCCCGATAGTTGGGATTCTTGAAGAGAATACTTACCTAAGTCCTGTATACTATAACAATAGGATTCCTCTAACTACCTCCAAATATTCACTGCTCCCTCAAAATAATGGACGCTCCCCGCGCTCCCCGTCACATCCGGGTCATCGCGCATGCGCCGTCAGTTTCTTCCTAAGCACCTGTCCTAACCAAAAGAACTGGTGTGCATGGGTGGAAGGGAGGGGCAATGCCCAGGGCTTAGGTTAGTATTCATTTCAAGAATACCGACTATCGGGATAATCTTGAATTCTTAGTTGTTCATACTTACCTAAGCCCTGTATACTATAACAATAGGATAGACTCCCAAAGCAGTACTCAGGAGGGTGGACAATACACTAGTTCAGGTAAAATCCAATCCTATAAGGATTCCAACCCAAATTTGAGGTCCTTACCTCAGGGAGGTGGGTGGGAAACCCAAGACAAAGTCAGTTCACACCAAATTTGAGGTCCTTACCTCAGGGAGGTGGCTGGGTAACACAGAACACAGAACACCATCAAAGGAAATTTGAGGTCCTTACCTCACTGCTTAGATAGATATTAGATGGCCCAAAGCCAGAAACACACTTCTGAACCAGACTCGCTGGCGAGGTGATCTTGGAAAGACACCAGAGCGATTAAAAGTAGAACAAGCCGACTGTTATCAGAACAGAGGGAATTGAAAACACATGGAAGCACAGCACTAGCAGTAGGCTGAGGCCACATTGACAGAGACCCTCTGTTAAGACCTAACCATAGGTGAAGCTGCCTTGAGCACTCAAGCGATGCAGACAGCAGGGGCCATGCACGGAAAGGAACCTTGACGAGGTGGCCTACACCAAATAAGGAGAACCGGTGACGTTCGCTAAAGAACGGGAAAAACAAGTCACTCAGGGAAACAACTGTGGATAACACAGTGTGAGAGTGATGTAAGATGGCGGAGAAGCCTGCCAAGCAAGGGAGGAACCGCAGAAAAAGGTATCCCAACAATGAAGGGATCCACAAGCAAGAACCAAGGGCATATAACTATGATATAAGACTGGTCAAACATGAGAAGCGAAGTACCATGGCTGCACCAACAGAGCACGTCAAGCGATGGAAGGTGACTGGAACAAGAGGTCGACGAGGGGACCTTGTGTGAAACAACAAGAGTCTCACAAAAGAAAGCCAGGCAGAAGCCGCAAGCGAACCCCTCGGAAAAATGACACATTCAGCTGGCGGGGTGGTAGACTAAGCCATACACAGCCAGGGAGGCAATGATCATGGCTGACCTGTACAAAGGAACAGGTCAGAAAGTCAGGTCACTGTGACAACAGAGAGTGTCATCCAGGTGACCAACAAGGTACACCGCTGATACAAGCAGGGCAGAGTAAAGCCGGAGCCCCGACCACAGGCCGGACATGGCAGTCCACTATGGGAAAGGCGACACCCAAGCAGGGACGGAGCCATCCATAGGGAAAAAGCAAGGGCACCTGCAAGCATGTGGAGAGCCAATGCAGGATCCTGAAAGGCTGAAAACCCGCGCCAAAGGGGTGTCAGGAGGATCAGGAAAGCAACAAGTCACGCAAGACAGACCACACTGAGGAAGTTCAATAAAGAAGCTCCTCAAGGGGAGAGAGACTGATCAGTGCATAGACCTATAGAAAGCCGGAGCGACCGCGGGCCAGGCGCACAAGGAAGACCAAGCTTCCAGTGGTAACTGAGAAAGACGAGAGGCGCCCAACAATGGGAGACTACACAAAGAAAGGCCCCATTAAGTAAAAGGCTCCAGAGCTGAGCACATTGCCGGCAATGCCAGGAAGAATGCTCAGAGACTAGACTTAAGAAGTCATAACTGGCCCACAGGGCATGAGTGACTCGCAGCCAAGAGTAGGGGAAGAGGAGACAACTGCCAGAGTGTCACCGAACGACCACCAGGAATGAAGTCATGGCAGGGTGAAGGCGGAGCACAGGAGACTGGTGGGAGCCCTGGATCAATGACAAACCAGAAGACATAACCAAGTCAAGGTGACCAGGAACCGGAAAGGCCAAAGATGGGCCACCGCCTGGCAAGGGAAAGCAAAAATACACCTGGGAAAACCACAGCAGGAACGACCAGTGGTGCCAGGGGAAAGCCCGAAACACGTCATGAGACATGGGGCACCATTGCAGTTGAGGCATCTCAAACATGTACACTGCAAGGCATGCGCAGAACATGAAACACCAAGTACGCCCAGTGACTGCCTGAATGACGTAGCGAGGCATGGTGCACCATCGCAGTTGAGGCATCAACGGTTCCAAGAAAAGACTGTCCTCGAAGTCTCGCAAGGGCGATGCCACTCAGATAAGAGGACAGAATATGGCCGGAGCACAGGCATATCGGTAAGAGCAATGAAGCCGGGAAACCATAAGTCACACTAAGTTCCGTGCTGGGCGGAGACAGCGCAGCCAGCAATACGGAAGAGAATAAGAAAAGTGGTGGAACATGACAGGCACAACGCCTGAAGCCATGTTAAACAGAAACCCCCGTGACATCGGCATTAGGACGAAAGGCACGGTCTACACGGGAAGGAAAACCTGCAAGAAGCAAGGATTGCACATTGAGAGCAAAAACTCCAAGATGTAGATACCCGTGGTATCGGCAAGGATAACAAAAGGAGACAACGAAGTGGCACAATTATAGCGGTCCTTCCTACAAGCTACTAATTAATCAGCATTCCAGATGCCCGCCAGAGGGGTGCATGGGGAATACATGTAAAGGAAAATACAAGATATACAGCGAGTACCGTAAGTGTTGTATGCAGAGCGGTGGCACAGACGGCCATGGAAATATGGCAGCAGCTGCCAGCGGTAACCCAACAAGAATGGCAATACAAGTGCCAGACTGCGAAACAGAACAAGCCGAGAATATCGGCTTGAGAAGGGCACACCCAACAGGCAATTGTGTCCATATATATAGGCAAGAGCAACGTACAGGACAGCCAGAGAGGCGGTCCCATGAGAAGCAGAACCTGCACATCGGTGAGAATGGTCATGACAGTGTACATTAGAAGATACAGCTGACCAAGGGAAGAGAAAGCCACCGACAGACCCTAGGGGGTCGGGATGACAGGTGCAATGAGGCATAAACGGGATCAGACATAAATTGTCAGAAACAGTGCAGCATGCCAGAGACATAGCAAAAAGAAAGAGCGGAGCCTGATGCATGCAACATCTTGCCAAGAGATGTAACGCATGTCCTGCAAATAAGCCAGCGCCAAGTCCCTCCAGAGGGGGGGGGGGGCCAAGACCGGAGGCAACAGCAAGGGAAGCCAGCCGGCACTGACACAAGGTGGCAGACATGAAAATAAGTTACAATTGCTGCCATCAAACCATGACACAGAAAAGCTGGATCAAGGGAAGGCAGTAGGCACATCATCTGGTAGAAACAACTACCAAGATACACAGCAAAAGTTGAAATAAAACCATCTGGAGTAGGCATGTCCATGGCAAAGATGGCAAGTACAAATGCAGGCCACTCTATCTGGAGAGGGGACCAACAGAAACCAACACCAATGTTGCAGGCACCAGCAGCCCAGGGGCATGAGGGACCAGCAGCAAATCAACTCAAGGTTGGCTAATTGTCTAGAGATAGCGCAGCAGGAAGCGGGACAAAAAGACAATGAAGTGGTCAAAAAGCCATAACTGTATGGCGTATAACCACAAGAACGTAGAACACCAGAGTGATGAAAACACTGCCATGTTCACACAGATCACTGAAAAATTGTGAAGCTGCATCACCACAGAACAGCAAATGCAGAAATCCTGGTGAATGAAACACCGGCATGGTTCCACAACCATCAAGTTGGGAACACCAGCCAGTTCCATCATGGCCAAAATGGCCACAGAACAGTATCAGGTCAAGAATGACATGCAATCACAACTCCACAGCCAGTATCAAGTATAGCGCTGAGAAGTGTGCCAAGATGCAACATGACGGGAAGGAACATTCCTCAGAATGTGCGAAAACGCCAGTAGAGCAGGTCCCAACACAGAGTGCGGGCCATGACAAACCACAACAACCGTTAGAATACTCCCAGTAGAACAGTTTGTAGAAGCAAGGAGAATATGTGACATTCCAGGGAATGTACCAGAGCTCCAGACAAAATAGCAAAAGGCAAGGTGCACTACCACAGCAGTCACCATAGTGCAACACTATTCATATCAAAAAATAAAATAAAGCCACAACCCCTGTAGTATACTCCAGCATATACAGTGTGTGGAAGAAGGAGACAGACCATTTCCAAGTATGGACTAGAACTCCAAACCAAAACGGCTAAAGGCAAGGGGCAACCACCAAAGTAGCCATCAAATTGCCACACTTCAGGAAAATGCAATCCACAAACCCTGCAATACAGTGTGTGGAAGCAAGGAGGATATGTAGCATTCTCATGAATGTACTAGAGCTCCAAAGTCAGGAAAATGCAATCCACAACACCTGCAATATACCTCAGTATATACAGTAGGGTGATGCAAAAAAGTGAAGTTTTGAAATGTTAATGGGGCACCCCCTGAAGTTGTTCCAATATATGAAAAAAAAATTCAGTAAAAATTTTAGCTCAATCGGACAAAAATTAGAGGGTGCTACCGCATCACCAAAATTAACATTAGTATTCAATACAAAAATATCCAATTATTTGGCATGTAGCAAGTTCAACTATACCCGGTGCACCAAACCAATGCGGCATGGTCATAATTTTTGGGTCTGGTTGTCAGAACAGCGGATCAATGCAAATTTGGATTAATTTTGACTTCTCCATGCTGCTACCACCAGACTAACGAAGATAAAATAGTCAAAATATACCGAATTCGCGATATTTAATAACATTACGAGTTTCAATGTCACAGAAAGGAAAGTTACTTCATTAGATGGAGCATGAAAAGAGCTTTAATTTGAATACCAACACTGCTATATTCTGACCATCTGACCCCATTGAATTAGCTTATTTGTCATTAACAATTATTTGCGAAAATTCCCAATATTCAAAGCACTGTCGTAATACTGTAGATTATAGCAACATAGTAATGTTGGTATTCAAATGAAAGCTCTTTTCCTGCTTAATAAGATGGTGTAACTTATACTTGTGTACCTTTATTGCTGGTTATGTTATTCAATACCGCGTCTAACCTGAATGCTGTAAAAATCGGGCAAAATTTGTTGCTTTAGGAGTGCCCTGTAGACTGAAATGACCGGATATTGGTAAAATATGAATGGATTTGTGATGAGAATAGTGGAAAGCTTAAATAAGAAAAAAATTTCCATCACTCTAGTGGTTGGACAACTTCCTTCACCCAGCACCCATAAAACGGGGATTTCGCCCATTGCAATACAATGTTATATTTCAAATTGCGGTAGCACCCTCTAAAATTGGTCCGATTTGGCTCAAATTTTTACTGAATTTTTTTTTCGTATATTGAAACATATTTGGGGGGTGCCCCATTGAAAATTCAAAAGTTTATTTTTTTGTGTGCAATCTGCATCACCCTAATATACAGTGTGTGGAAGCAAGGAGGACATGTAGCATTCCAAGGAATGTACTAGAGCTCCAAAGGCCATGTGGACTGCCACAGCAGCAGCCATATTGCCATGTTCATGTTGCCCAGGAAAACAGTAGGGCAAAGAAAAGCGGAATTAACGTGTTAAAAGAAAATTCCGAACGAAAAACGACTAGTTAACATCGACAATGGAACCACAGCACCAAGTCTAATGAACTAGAAATAAATAGACAAGTATTTTGATATGTGAATCGAGTCTGTACGACCACTAGAACCGGAGATATCATGTCAAACATGCTGTAGAAGCAGGTGAACATGTGACCGGCAAAAATACATCGAAAAATCGGAAAAATACCTGGGAAACGGACGAAAAGGTCGCCGTAACCAGCGGGAACGCTCGTCATGGTATTCCAGGCATTGACTAAAAGCATAATTCTTCTTCTAAAAGTGCATAAAATGCACAAACTCGGAGGCGTGTCAGCACGCTGAGCGTGCTTAGGAAGAAACTGACGGCGCATGCACGATGACCCGGATGTGACGGGGAGCGCGGGGAGCGTCCATTATTTTGAGGGAGCAGTGAATATTCGGAGGTAGTTAGAGGAATCCTATTGTTATAGTATAGAGGACTTAGGTAAGTATGAACGACTAAGAATTTGTCATTGGGTGTAAATGTTTGCCGATGGTTGTAAATGTTTGCCAATGGGTGTAAATGTTTGCTGATGGGTGTAAATGTTGGCCAATGGGTGTAAATGTTTGCCGATGGGTGTAAATGTTTGCTGATGTGCATACATGTTTGCCAATGGGTGTAAATTTGCCAATGGGTGTAAATTTTTGCCGATTGGTGTAAATGTTTGTCAATGGGTCTAAATGTTTGCCAATGGGTGTAAATGTTTGCCGATGGGTGTAAATCTTTGCCAATGGGTGTACGTGTTTGCAGATGGGTATAAGTGTTTGCCAATGGGCGTAAATGTTTGCCAATGGGTGTAAATGTTTGCCGATGGATGTAAATGTTTGCCAATGGGTGTAAATGTTTCCTGCTGGGTGTAAATGTTTGCCAATGGGTGTAAATGTTTCCTGATGGGTGTAAATGTTTGATAATGGTTGTCAATGGGTGTAAATGTTTGCCAATGGGTGTAAATGTTTGCCAATTGGTGTAAATGTTTGCCAATGGGTGTAAATGTTTGCCAAAGGGTGTAAATTTGCCAATGGGTATGAATCTTTTCCAATGGGTGTAAATGTTTGCCAATTTGTGTAAATGTTTGCCGATGGGTGTAAATGTTTGCCAATTTGTGTAAATGTTTGCCGATGGGTGTAAATGTTTGCCGATGGCTGTGAATCTTTGCCGATGGGTGTGAATCTTTGCAAATGGGTAAAAATGTTTGCCAATGGATGTGAATGTTTGCCAATGGGTGTAAATGTTTGCCACTAGTTGTAAATGTTTGCCAATGGGTGTAAATTTGCCAATGGGTGTAGATGTTTGCCGATGGGCGTTAAGGTTTGACAATGGGTGTAAATGTTTGCCGATGGGTGTAGATGTTGGCCAATTGGTGTAAATGTTGGCCAATGTGTGTAAATGTTTGTCAATGGATGTAAATGTTTGTCAATGGGTGTAAATGTTTGCCATTGGGTGTAAATGTTTGCCGATGGGTGTAAATGTTTGCCATTGGGTGTAAATGTTTGCCGATGGGTGTAAATGTTTGCTGATGGGTGTAAATGTTTGCCGATGGGTGTAAATGTTTGCCGATGGGTGTAAATGTTTGCCAATGGCTGTAAATGTTTGCCAATGGCTGTAAATTTGCCAATGGGTGTAAATGTTTGCCGATGGGTGTAAATGTTTGCCAATGGGTGTAAATTTCGCAATGGCTGTAAATTTTTGCCAATGGCTGTAACTTTTTGCCGATGGGTTTAAATGTTTGCCAATGGGTGTAAATATTTGCCGATGCGTGTAAATGTTTGCTGATGGGTGTAAATGTTTGCCAATGGGTGTACAAGGTGTAAATGTTTGCCGATGCGTGTAAATGTTTGCTGATGGGTGTAAATGTTTGCCAATGGGTGTACAGGGTGTAAATGTTTGCCGAAGGGCGTAAATGTTTGCCAATCAACGTAGATGTTTGCCCATTTCCGTACAATCGACATACAGTGCCGCCTGTAAGTAAGTGAAACGCTTGATATTGTGCCATTTTTTTAGGGGTGTCAACTTATGCTATCAAGCCATAACTTATGCCTTGGCTCTCAAACCTCCCGTTCGTAGAACCGGTATAATGCTAGTGGAGGTAAGGCAAGTATTTTCCATATCTTTAGTCATCAATACACAAGTATATACTTGTATGAACTTAATGCTTTCTTTGTAATCACTGGACTACTTTTACTCAACAAACTGAAACCTACGGCTGTATATATCAAATATGACCTTTGTTTTAGTCAATAAAAATACCGTGCAAGCACGTAAACCCCGCTGGCTCTATGTGAAGCCATTGAGACCATTCGGATCCATGTGTCCGTCCGTGTGTCCGTGTGTCCGTTCGTCCGTCCGTGCGTCCATGTGCCCGTCCGTCCGTCCATGTGTCCGTCCGTGTGTCCGTGTGTCCGTCCGTCCATGTGCCCGTCCGTGTGTCCGTCTGTGTGTCCGTCCGTGTGTCCATGTGTCCGTCCGTGTGTCTATATGTGTGTCCGTCCGTCCGCCCGTCCGTGTGTCCATCTGTGTGTCCGTCCGTCCATGCGTCCGTCCGTCCATGCGTACGTCCGTCCATGCGTCCGTCCGTCCATGCGTCCGTCCGTCCATGCGTCCGTCCGTCCATGCGTCCGTCCGTGTGTCCGTGCGTCCGTGTGTCCGTCCGTGTGTCCGTACGTTCGTACGCCCGTGTGTCCGTACGCCCGCGTGTCCGTACGGATGCACGGACTTGTCATTCCCATCTGCATGACAAAATAAGATAACAGGCAAAATTTGAATGAAATATGAGCAACACAATGTCCGTGTGTCCGTACGTCCGTTCGTCCGTCCCTGCGTCCATCCTTCTGTCAGTGTGTCCATCCGTCCGTGTGTCCGTATGTCCGTCCGTCCGTCAGTCCCTGTGTCCGTACATCCGTACGTCCGTGTGTCCGTACGGACGCACGGACTTGTCATTCCCATCTGCATGACAAAATAAGATAACAGGCAAAATTTGAATGAAATATGAGCAACACAAAGTGAGTTATGCTTGACGAAATCCCCAGCACATTGAGGCATTGAGGACTGCAGTACCCCGTAGGCTATTACATAGCCAGCGGGGTAAAAACCATATATTAGTTGGAGCATCACAGACAATTACGGTTGTAAGATGGGATGTTAATATGAATTCAGTATGAAGAATGAAGTGTTATCAATGAGGGGGATACTTCCAAGCTTTTCTCTGCAGCCAAAAATCAATTAAAGCAGGCAATGAGTCAAATTTACAGCGATGAGCTGTAAATAGACTGATCGAAGGCATTTTATTAAAAGGGTTATGGTTCTCTAATCTTACAAATAAATAAAAACAAAAGCAAAAAATTAGCATCATTACTCTATCTAAAAAAGTCTTCATAATTATGTCACTCCCAGGCTATTTAATGTCAATAAAGATAACTTTCTCTAGTCTACACATGGATTTCAAACGGAACCTTGATTTTTTACTGTAATCCTCTTTTAACCTGGAAATAATATATTTGAACAAGAAAAACACTGGAAAGAAAATTTGTCCTTGGTCTTGGATATGCACAGATATCATGTCATTCTACATATTTGTGGCCATCAAGGATGCTATCTTCACATCACCCCCTGAGATCTTAAGCAAAACTCTAAAATAAAAACAACTTACTATTTTGAACATTTCGGTGACGCCAAGAATTCAATGTAACTAACTTATTCAACTTAGCCAGGTTTTGTGACTTCAACTTAGCTGACCATTTCCGACTAACTTATGTGACTTAGCTGATCATTTTCGACTAAGCGACAATCAGCTATGAAACATAGGTCTAAAAATGTTTGTTATTCAACTTTTACGTTGCCGCTATACAGCACTGGTCTTTTGGTGGATCCCCAACAGTGGCTCTGAAAATGTAGCATGGAACAAAACACTGCATGTTACGGTATCACGATACGTATCGTATCGATGTTCAGCTCACGGTACTCAGCACTACTAATGCCACAATGGGGTGAGCTCATTTGCATACACAAAACACAATACACATAACTTTCAAAATGGTGGACAGCTCATTTGCATACACTAAACACATTAGACATTATTTTCAAAATGGTGGACTGTAAGACCAAAAAAAAACTCCAAACAAAGAACTGATGAAAGGAGCGCTTAGAATTATTTTAGGTCAATACAGGTAAACTGCAATATTAGCCATGTACCTCCAGTTATGGGAAATTTATCAATTAGGAGATAATTTGAAACAAACAAAAAGTAATTTCTGATTTACTTCTCAAATTTCGAATCCTGCATATATCTTACATGTTATACTTGTCTTGTAAGCACCGCTGAGTATTTTTGTAAATAATGGGGCGCTAAATCAATGATAATAATAATAATAATAATAATACATGGCTGACACTCTCTCACCCACTCTCTCAACCACTTTCTCACGGACTACAAAAATGGTGGTGTGTTAACACACCTCCATTAAAAAAATGATGGATGGATGGATGATTAGGGCTTTACGTCCTGTATTTATGCACTTGGTAGGCTAATTAGGGCAGGAGGAGGACACGGCAATGAGGCGAAGGATGATTGAAACAGCCGTCCAACATAGGCCCAGGTGACCCGACAAGAGCTGGATTCGAACCCTGGACCCAGCGATTGGCAGTCCAGCACGCTACCACTAGACCAAGCCTCCCCCCTTAAAAAACTGATGAATGGAGTACTTAGAATTGCTTCAGGTCAATACAAATAAGCTCAAATAACAGCCCTGCATCTCAAGTTTTGGTGAATTTAGCAATTAGAAGATAATTTGAAATATGCAAGGAGTAATTTCAGATTTTCTTCTCCAATATCAAACTTCCCGCTTAAAGTTTCAACTCTCTCACCCAATCTCTTACTCCCCTTTTTCACCAATTACATAAATGGCGGTGTGTAAACACCTCCATTAAAAATTTATGGCAGCACCTCCCCCCTGTGACCCCTCAGGCCTTATAAATATATAATTTTAAAAGTACCTCTCTCCGAGGTGACCCCAGCCTAGCAATATCACTAGCAAACACGTTTTTTTGCGAGTAGCCCCCAAGGTGACCCCCCCCCCCAGGGGAAAAAATTACCTCCCCCCAATTGTCCCGAAGCCAATATATGGTCATAAGTGACTGGTATAATGCAGTTGCGCATGCGCACCTGCATTAAAAATGGATAAGATTTATGCTTACATTTATGATTTATAAATTAGTACTAATATGTATGGATTTATCCTTATATATATTTATGAAATTGAAATACAATGCAGGAGGAATTTAGTAATACAGAGAAGCCTCCTTATATCGCGACTCTCTACATCGCAAACCTCCCTTAATCGCGGCACCTGCACGTCCCCGATCACATCAAAGGCTCAGAAAGCACCATTGTGTTATTCTGAATTACTATGTCTGCCGGCTGTCACCCATGACTAGACCTGCTATTCTGATGTTCCTTACAAAGGCAGATCAGCATTATGTCCCAGTATCAACACAACAATGAGGCCTAATATCAATCACTTATTATGTCACCCCAAATGTGCTTATTGGTCATGTTAACACCTATAAGTCAGAGGTGCAATTAAAGTTAACAGGGCCAGTTGATACTTCACACATATTTAATTATTGTTTGAAAGTGCCAATCCAAAGATGGTCACAACATACAAGGGCAAGTGCACGTCAGAAAACCTCGGAAATTGTGAAATATTAACATGTCAAGTGCCTTTTTTGGTCAAACTCAAGGGCAGCTGCCCCTTGCCCCCCAGCAGGCTACGGCCCTGATGTCAAGGAAGAATGTACTGTTTTACTGAACTGCTGAAAACATAACAAAAGATACACAGTTGCTCTTTAGGGTAAGCAGTGAATATGGGCATGCTCCTGGTTTGGGGATTCCCCAGATTCACTGGATATATACTTAAATTTAATGGTAAAATATTGGCTGGCTTGAGATATACTAACAGGGTTGGATTCAAATACAAATAAACCTATACCCATCTGATTATTCTACAGATATATATACTGACTAAATCAGTTAATTGTTTTGTCATATACATATATTACTAAATAAATTAGTCATATATACGAATACTAAATTTTTAATATTTGATCATCAGGGGTCATATTAGTTTATCATTTCTTTATTTGCTTGTTAGAAACACAGGGAATTCAATAAAGAAGTAAAATTTTAAAAAACTAAAATAAAATTAACTTTTCTAAACGTTATAATGTCTGATGAATGTTCATACAGTAGCTACCCCTATTGCAATGCAGCATTGCTCACAATAGACATGCATGGCCTTTGTTTGAACAGCAATTAAGACAATGGTCAGTGTTTGAATTCAAAATGAATCAGGGTTATGGCAATGCTAATGCCATGAAAATATTGTGCTTTT
Organism: Platynereis dumerilii; assembly: GCA_026936325.1. Lineage (NCBI taxonomy): Eukaryota > Metazoa > Annelida > Polychaeta > Phyllodocida > Nereididae > Platynereis > Platynereis dumerilii. Next base: position 197,509 of record JAPTHN010000156.1, read on the forward strand.
TCATATCATTAGACAATATCACTGGCATTTGGTCAGCTAATCTAAGTCAGTTTCATGAAAACGAAAATTGCAAAGTGAAAATTGTGAATAGACATCATTACTAATCTTGAATAGCATCATTAATTTTGGATTTACCTTGATTGCATATAAGCCTGAATTGAGTTCATAAAGCTGCAATTTATTGCTTTTATTTTCCATAGTGATTATAATTCTGTAAATTAGTGAAAATGATAAAATTACTGGATTAATTTCTGAAATAGTTATAATATATGTGTATCAGTGTCTGTGCCGGGCAAGTAAAAGATCCCTCGCATGGGGTAAATGTGTAACATGTTGAGGACTCCCACTCTCTTTCTCTCATCTCATCAATCAACCCTCGTGAGCACCCAGAACTGGCCTTAGAGGGCTGCACTTGCCATCTATCTATCTATCGATCAATCAATTCATCTATCTATCTATCTATCTATCTATCTGTCTATCTATCTATCTATCTATCAATCTATATTGATTGCGGTGAATAAGTATTGATTGTTGTGAATAAATGCGGGACTGAGTGCGGGACTGACTTAGGCTGCGGGACGGGACGGGAGTCCCGCAAACATATGTCTGCGGGAGCGGGGCGGGACAGATAATGGAGAGTGTGGGACGGGACGCGGGTCCCACAAAGACAAGAGCTGCGGGCGGGACGGGAGCGGGACTGGTATTTGAGGGACGGGACGGGGCGGGACAGAAAAATCAGTCCCCCGCAGGTTTCTAGTAAGCACATCCCTTAGTGATTTGATAATGAATTAGCAATTTATCTTACCAGCAATGAAAATCTTCTGCATCCAATGCAAAAGGAGACAAGCAGATCACCGAGCTATGTGGCAGAGAGTCAGTCACAGACGCAAAAGGGGAGATCAATCACAAACGATTCAGCACAAGAACAAGATGCTGAAAATACAAGCGACAAATATTTTTATTGCAACTTGAACATTTCGGTATCATAGTTGCAGATGGAAACAAACTTTTTGTTTTATGTGCTTCTTTTTTTAGTGTCAGATGGGGAATAAACTTGTTTTAAATAAAAATCCAAGGCCCCCACACACAAAGATCATCTGGTTGCCCCCCTAGAATTCCCGCAAACTACAGGTTGAGAAGCAGTCATGATGTCAAATAAGACCAACAAGAACCCAGGGGTACAAAATGGAGGTGGTGTAGTGTCCTAAGTAGGGCTTGGCGATATTGAGAAAAGTTGCGATATATGCGATACTGCGAAAAATAGTTGCAATAATTTATTGTGATATCGATATTAAATGAGATATCGATATTAAATGAGATATCAATAATTATTGCAACATCATCATTGACTGACAGCATCATTGACTGACAGCCAATCTTTAGCAACACAAAATCTGCTCAAGCCATCATGGACATAATTTCCTTTAACTTTAGGACCCATCTGGAGAGAATATAATTTTCTTGATTTTCAAGAACTTATAAAGGTTTATTTTATTTATGTTTAACATTACATCAGTGAATGATTACTGCGATATGGATATTGCAAGTTATGATATTGCGAATACGATATTTTTGCAATATATTGCCAAGCCCTAGTTTTAAGTTCATATCCCCTGAAAAAGACTATTTCCCAAAGTGCCCAGAACCAGCTGTTGCGAGAATCCAAAAGTTGAGAAAAATATCAGAAATCCCAACTTTTTTCAGTTTTTTGGTTTTTATGAAAATTTCATAACATTTGCCCTCCAAATGAGTTAAGTCATTTAAAGAAACATAATGTAGACATGGAAATGCAAAATTTGAGAAGTCTAACTCCAAAATTTACAGAGTCATGGAACATTGTAAAAAAAAATTTTTTTCACACTTTTTCTGAATTTGCTGTTATTAAATTTTTGTAAGAGCATTTAGACCCCAAAAAGAAAAATTTGGGGTATTTAACGCATGGTAGATCTTAATTAACTGTTTCGGAGTTCTGCTCCGGAAACGAAAACTTTATTTTTTTAATTTTCAATATTTTACAATGACAGTAAGCGATTGCTTTAATATGAACACCAAAAGGCAACATATGCTATAAGATCCAGTCATGTGCCAAATATGCAAGTGCAATAGTTTAGGCACAGTGGCCAACACACAATGTGTGATGTGGTGATTTTATTTTACCCACAGTGGATCCAAGCAAGATAAAAAAGGAAGTCACGTCTTAATTACAACATGCCTGCTATTCATCCTATGCCATATGCATGCTCTATAACCAAGTTAGCCTCGCTTCTTTTACTCAAAACATCTCTAAACATAATGGCCAATTCAAGGCCAAAAAGACATACTGAAAATACTCAATTTTCCCCCCAAAACATTCCATTATGTCACTGTGACTGCATAAATGGAGATGTGTACACTCCTCCATAAAAAATCCACCCTTATCTATCTATCTACCTATCTACCTATCTATCTATCTATTTATCTATCAGTCAATAATCTATCTATTCGTCAATTTAACCATTTATATATGTGACTGAAATAGTTGGGAGATTTATATTTATATAACTATTGAAATCTTGCCTTTTGTGGCCTAGTATTATGATGACATAAATTTCCAGATCAGAAAACTGACCAATACACATCCTAGTGCCACCCTGACATAGTTGCAGCTCAGCTCATTTGCATAGACAAAACACAATCCACATTATTTTCAAAATGGTGGACAGCTCATTTGCATACACAAAACACAATACACATAATTTTCAAAATGGTGGACTGTAACACCAAAAAAAAAACCTCCAAACTATCAAGTCATTAATGGACTACTTAGAATTATTTCAGGTCAATACAAGTAGGCTGCAATAATAGCCCTGCATCTCTATTTGCGTGCAATTTTAAAACTAGAAGGCAAATTGCAATTTGCATATCTGGACGCTGATAATTGACCTGAACATTGTAACATAATATTGGTCTGGTAGTCTGGTTGGCTGAATTATAATAGCAGTAGTCAGAAGTTATCAGGGCATAGTGGCCAATGGGCCTTAAGAGAGAGAAATAAATGTATTGCTACATAGCGATGCATGAAGTTTTTTGATTGTGTGTGATGGAGTTGTGTGTTTAACAACTTGAAATAGTTGTGTTAAGCTGACAGAGGAGATACACACCCACAGCTCATCATTGCTTTGGACATCTTAAGCTAAGGTAGATACAGCTCATCTTCATGAAGCAGACCCACTTTTATGATTTCAATAAAACCTGAGATGTTCGAGAAAGAAAGCAATAACATGATTTAAACGAAGTCAAAGAGCCCTGAGGCTATTGCCCTACTTCATTGCACATTGGCCTAGAAAAATGGACCAAGGGCAGAGTAAAAGTACTTACCCCTTTTCACACCTCTTTCAAATTACCCAACAATCTTGCTGTATGTGTATGTGTATAGGCATATGCAGCTTACATTTACCATGACAGTTACCCTTGTAACTGTCATGCACTTACTAAAAGTACACTGTATAAAGTTTATAAACTTCAAATTAAAAGTAAAACTTTTATTTGATTATGTATACTACACTTTACTTTATTAAAACATATATGCATCATGGGAGAATTCTTTTTATTTTATTTCTATACATTGTCAAACAAATGGACCAGTGTAGTATGCTTCCTCAAAAAGCCATTCTTTAGGTCAGAAGGAGGTGTGAATGAGGCGATGGTTGTAAAACAGTTCATCCTGTCTGAGCATAAGTCGGTCACAAGTTGGTCAATAGCTTTAGGGCTCTTTAACCCCCTTTTAAATTGTTTATGCATGCCAGTTTCAATCTAATGATCTAGTTGTTGAACACCGGCAAATCTATATAGCTCTCTCAACCAATAGCATTAGTGCGTATTTTGCATGCTAGGTGGCTACCGCGTGTTGATGACGGGTGTGCGCTGAAGCATATCAGATTCTGGGAGACTGGTCCCCCCTCCCTGGTGTGCCATAGGGACAGTATATCAGTTATAATTGTAGTACATTGTCCTATTTAGAATCCAGTCAATTTTCCATGATTGCAACACAGATTTCCAGCTATTCTCGGTGTTAAGGAGCAATTCACCGGGTGATATCTGTAGATCTATCCACTATCTGTTTGCTAGAGGCGTCCAGATAATTAGGAGATACTTTGAAACATGCAAAGAGTAATTTCCGATTTTCTTCCAAAATTTTGAATTTCCCGCCTAAAGTTTACACTCTCTCACTCACCCACTCTCTTACCCCCCTTTCTCACCAACTACATAAATGGCGGTGTGTTAACACACCTCCATTAAAAACTTGCCAGTAATACACGCACACCACAGATACGAATGACATCCTCCGCAGAAATTTTAATCCTTATGGAGAAGCAATGGATCCTCCAGGGAAATCTCCACTTGCAGGAGTGTCAGGATCCAAACAATCGGGCTTTTTTGTACCTTTTATAACATAAATGCCATTTTGGACTGTACCATGCGTTGGTTTAACTTCTTAGGGTCAGATTTGAATCAGGTACCACGTCGATATTCCTAATAATTACTCGACAACAAGTTCCCTAAGTTTGCAGGTTTGACTAAATGTTCATTGTGTTGTTCATATTTCATGTATTTTCTCCGTTCAGAACACATGATTCAAGGACAATTAGGGTTATAGGAAGACTTAATCTACAATATTTAGTCTTACATTCAGGGGTGCCGGAAGGTAACAAGGGCGGCAGCGACGGTCGATCGAAAAAGGGCAAATCTAATTTGCGCGACAAAAATTTAATGCAGCGCAAATAATAATTTTTAATATATACATGTACTTAAAATTTTACCTATAGGTTTTTGTCTAAATTGACTTTAAATTAAGGCCTAATAATGTTTTTTCTTTGGGATTAAAAGCCTAAAGGGCATCCTTGCCCCCCTTGCCCCTCCTGGCTAAGGGCAGGAGGGGCAATTGCCCCCCCTGTTCTGGCACCCTTGCTTACATTACTTTAGAATTTATTCAGCTCTAGTCAAAATTGAGTCATTCCATGCCAAATCACCCAGAGCCTCCCACCTGACCATCTGAGATTGCGCCGAGAAGAATCAGACATGTTCTCATATCTATATCACTGCTGGATCCCAAATTTCAGGTGCCTATCACTAGTAGTTAAAAATTATGACCAAAAATGTGAGGGTGTATTTTTTGACAAATTGCAAGTCTGATTTATGACAGTTTTAAGATTTGCATTTTTCGAAAACCTTGTTAAATATGAATTTGAAAGTGTTCTTACAATTTAATTTCATCCTAGACATTCCATAACTCGTCCTGACAGCTGCAGAAGACAGTATAATGGTTGCAATAAAATGTTGAATTTGATGTTTCAGGCTAACTCCTATTTTATTTGCAGATTTTAGCCAGCTGTGTCAATCACAAGTATTTGAGTAAACTTCCAATCGAAATAAAAGTTTTTAATTCATATTTAACACGGCTTTTGAGAAATGCAAATCTCAAAACTGTCATAAATCAGACTTGCAATTTGTCAGAAAATATCCCCTCACACATTATCGGTCATAACTTTTAAACTACTAGTGATAGGTACCTGAAATTTGAGATTCACCAGTGATTAGATTTTAGAACATGTGTCAATTTTTTTTTTCGGCTAAGTCTGAGACAGTCAGGTGGGAGGCTCTGGGTGATTAGGCATGGAATGACCCACTTAAGGGAGAGCGGGGCACCATGAGCCACAGGGCACCATGAACCATGGCCCCTACAAAAAAAAAACGACGGGATAGAACTGCTCGATAGGAAGACCATATATTCCTTTATTAGTGTAGAACTGGCTAGGGTAGCAATCATAATCTTTCTATTCAATGTAGGACCAAGAATTGAAAAAAATACTTTTGACCATTGAATTTGAGTGAAAAGTTAACATATTGGGCGGTGGAACTTTCACTTTTGGTACTATAACTATTTCCGGCATCTTCATAAAACTTAATCTTCTTAGAGAAGGTAAGGCATGTGCTTGGATGACGTCATAACATTGATACTACGATAAACTGGAAAATGTTGATATGCACTAATAAATGAAATTTACAAATGGGATACCATGAGCCACTTTGAGATAGGGAACCATGAGCCATTTTCTATAAAGTTTTAATGTACAATTAAAGCTGAATTGTAACAAAAACTCTATTGTTGTAAGTCCAGAACTATAGCGCAAGACATCAGCAGCTGCTTAGGACACATTTTTTGCTATTTAATAGAAAAATATGTAAAATCCATCTGATCCATATTGTGGTGTATGCCAAGGGAAAATTTCAAGTAAAACAGCTGGTTTATGAGGTATCAGTTCTTTACAGTTGAATGAGAAAGATAATACATGTATGTAAACAGCCCCCCATGCCATGGCTCATGGTGCCCCAGGGTCGGGGCACGATGAGCTGCTAGACTACATTTTTTAAAGACAATGTTTAGCCTATTTAAGAAATAAGAATATAATGTAACAAAACTGGATACTGTAGCCAAGAGGTCTTGCTATGATTATATAAAGCAACCAGCTATTTACCATTGAAACTTTAGGCTAAGGAGCTTAATTTCAGAAAAGCGGCTCATGGTGCCCCACTCTCCCCTATATTTCATAGCATAATTACCGGCCATGCATCCTATGCATAGGACGGTAATGCAGTGATATCCCCCCGATGTGAGTCACGAGCCTCCAGGCCTAACCAGTCTATTCCAAGGGTTTATTTTATATGTATTTGTCAGTTATAATATCGTATATTATGGCAATTGTGTCTTTTTATAGTTAAATGCACTAATATTAGAGATATAAACATCCCCTATACCTGCTAGCGCTGGGTAGATCAGACTGATTTGTGCCGCCATTTTCTTGTGTATTGGGCCTGTCACTGCACTGTGTGCTGTATGTCACAGCACTTCACAGGGTCTTGATATCTTTTATTGTATTTGCTCCTTTCCAATCAATAATTGCTGTTCAATGCTGAATTGCTCTTCAAGACACCATAATAGGCCTAAAGTGCAATTCATTTTCACACCTCCCTGTCATCTGTCAGCTTAATTGTACTCGTACCCAATATTTTCAATCAGCTGCATACTTATTTAATTCCAATTTAAACTCCATGCATAAAATTATATTATTATTGGAAACATTTAAGTATTGAAATATCTACAAAATAAACATCATTTAAAAAAAAAACTAGACTGTGAATATTTATGCATAGAATATTAAAAAAAAAAATGTAACTGAAATTGGAGGCAAAATGAAAAGAAACAGTTTTTATTGAGCAAGTCATTTCTGATATTAATAGAAAATACACCCACGTCCAACAGGTAATTGAAAAATAAAAATACATTAAATATATTTTTATTTTTCTCATCCACCATACAATATATATAGGCTATATATAAATATCGATTCCACTGATAAAGCATGTGCAGCATGGCCGGTGCTGTGCTCTAAGATTGCTTGTTATGACTGGCGGGGGGGGGGGGGTGGGAGTTTTGTTCGAGGGGTACTAACTTTTCACATATGTCTGAAGGGAGGGGGGTGCTAATTTTTGACATGTCCGACGGGGGGGGGGGGGTTAAGAAATTTGAGCAAAACAAGAATGTCATAAAACGCGCTTAAATTCAGCTTTTACGTGCTTAAGTCCGTGAATCTGTGGGGGGGGGTACTAAAAAATACGCATGAAACCTAAGGGTGGGGTATCAATAATTGATGGGCAGATCCAGCAAAACTCCCTGCCCCCCCCCCAAGTCATAAATTCTGAAAGGTCCCTAATAAGAACCAAATCGTCTCCAGTGTATTGAAATCAATCCTACAAGAGAAGGTGAAACTATCAAATACAGGAAAATAACAGTATTTTTCATGGGCAAGTGCATCAGGGTTAGTGTTTCCAATGAGTCTCGATCGTGACTAAGGAGAATGGTCATGGTCTAGTGCAAGAGACTCGAGAATTTCTCGAGAAATCTAGGACACTGTCCTTCCAAAGGCACAATGATACACTGAACAAAATTTTTAAAGTTCTGGTGGCTCAATAATTATCAAATTTGGCACAGACCATTTTTTAGCCATTTTGCAATGTTGCATTGTTCTTGGCACTCAGTGCACAATGAGAGACATAAAATCATGCAATGGATCATGAATGTTTTCTGGCTATTATGACATCTTTTGTAGTTTTAATGTTAATCTGTTTGTTTTTTTTCTGTAAAGTACAGCTAAACGCAGTGTTCTCATTAGGGTTCAGGAAAAAAGAGTCCCTGGGACGCATTGAGGTCCAAGAAAATCTGTCCCCCTTTAATCCAAAGTGTCCTTCAAGACCTACGGTATAAATAATGTAATTTTAAAAAAATAAATAAAAAACATGTAAAGTGATGTATTTTACAAAACAATTATTATGAAAGTTTCACTGAAATGCATCAGTTTATATAAAATCATAGTTTTGAAATATGTCACTCTTTCAATACATTATTCTTTCATTGTTGTGTATTATGAAAGTTTCATAATGAACAATGATGAAAGAATAATTTTTTTCAAAACTTTGATTTTATAATCTATTTCAAGAGTTAGATAAGTCACCTAATTTTTAATTTTTTTAGAGAAAAATGCTTTATGTGACCGATTGTAGGGCAGTGGTCTTTGTGACTAAACATTTAATCTGTCAAGCAAGCACAACCATGCAGGTCAGGACCACTTTGCTGTTTTTCCTTGATAAAACAAATGTTTGCACTTCTCTGTGCTTCACTATAATAAGCAGCTCAACTGGCCCAAGTCATCTAACATGCTATGTTTCACAGGCCCTACGATATCCTTTTACTAAGTCTGTCAAATACAGATTGACTTGTAAGCACAAATGAGTTATATAAATTGAGAGAGTTTTCTATTTATTAATGGTCAATTGATTTCGGTCCCTGATTCGAGCAGATAGTTTTAATTAGCTGATTTACCTGCCAATGGCTATTGAAGGTTAAGTCAGCTGATTAGCCCTGTTAGGCCCACAGTGTAAAGTGCAATCAACTTTCACACTTGTCAGCTTCACAGTTCCACAATGACAATTAAGCAAACTAAGGATGAGACAAAGCCTGAAATCTAGAGAATTGCAATTAGGCATCATTTGATGCTTCTAATTAACTACATCTCATTGGCATTGAACAAATCAATTACAAAGGGCTGCATTGACACGCAATTGATGCTCGTTCACATTGTTTGCTGTAGTGACAAGCAGTCAGATCTCAGTGCGTCCTGTGGACGCATAGACAGTCCTAAAAGTGCGTCCTTTTGAAAAAAGGTGCGTAAATTTGCGATAGGGACGGCGTTAATGAGAACACTGGCTAAACGTCCACATATTATGCAACTTTTGAAACTTTGGTACAAGTTCAACTTCAGAATCTCTTTGATATACACTGAGTGCCATTAAAAACGCAACATTGCAAAATGGCTCGAAAATGGTACTTTCTCTCAAACTATCAGGGTAAAATTTTGCACACACTTAGTAGTCACCACAAAGTATATTTACATATCTCTAAGTGTGATATGCTTGTGGTAAATTAAATCGTCTTGGCTACTGTCGAAAATGCAATTTACAAAATTTCAAGATCATATGATCATTAATTTCAATTATGTTGCGGTTCTTTCCACAATATTCTTTCATTAGTCAGGAAAATTTACCACTTTACTTGCTTGATGCGATGGAAAAAAGTGGTATTTCACCCAACCGCAATTAAAGATGATGAAATTAATAAAATCTTAGTGTCAATGCTGGCCTGCCCCCTACAGGACCTTTTTGTTAAAATCTTCGAAAAAGATGTTTTATTCAAATTTCTTTCAGAGTTTTGTTATGGACTGATTGTTTGTTTTTCTATCCTGGTTATGCATAACAACCCCATTGTTCAGTAGTTTGGGTTTATATGCTTGTTTTCAGATATTGAAGCCAACATCTTGAATTTTCTTTCAAAATCTGCTTTATCCTCAATATTTTATTCAAAAATGGTTTTTAAAATAGTGTGCATGTTATCAGAAAATTTCATAAGATAATTCCCATCTAACAAGCCAGGAAATCAATATTATCAATGGCAACAAAACTCTCCGAGAATTCTCGTTCGAGCGAGAAAATGCTGAGTCATTGCTGATCTCGAGACTTCTCGAGAATTCTCGGTCTCATTGGAAACACTAATCAGTAATCAGAGTCAATATGTAGGTGACTCAAAATAGGCTGATGAACTGCTAATTTTATGTACATGAAAAATTAGGATTGTTTTACTCGATTCTTTTAGCAATTTAGCTGTTATTTGAATTTTGAAGGTCCGGAACAGTTTTCAGTTGGTTGACAAAATCACTGAATACATTTTCAGTGACCTTGAACCTAAGAAGAATTTACTGGAATTAATATTGACTGTAAATAAATGCTGCATCTTAGCCATGAACAAGACAGTTCTAACCATTTGCTCCTTTCACTTGCCCAATTGGGGGGGGGGGGTCTCAGCATACCTAAACTAGTGTACACACCGGTCTGACTGCTAGTGAATGTGTATAAGCTAATAAGAACGTGCTTCAGCAGGTGAACATGTTTACACAGCTTTGTTTTGTGGATTTATTTTAAAACACATGTGATTGTTTCTGTCCGGAGCCCACCAAATTGGTCCATAGGATCGTTTTTCCCCATTCGCATCTATGAGGTGACACAGGTGTATCAAATAACCTTGCATATCAACTAACCAGCTTTTCCCCCAAGGATAAGGGCTTTACACCAGCACAGTATTTATGTTTATTAAGTTCAGCAGATTCTGACTTGCAATTAATCTTACCAATGCAAAACCGGTTGACAACAGAAAACAGGACAGGAAACCACTTCAGGGCAACAAACGCAAGTCGAGGCAGATCAACACCACTTCAGGGCAACAGACGCAAGTCGAGGCAGATGAACACCACTTCAGGGTAACAGACGCAAGTCGAGGCAGATGAACACCACTTCAGGGTAACAGACGCAAGTCGAGGCAGATGAACACCACTTCAGGGTAACAGACGCAAGTCGAGGCAGATGAACACCACTTCAGGGTAACAGACGCAAGTCGAGACAGATGAACACCACTTCAGGGCAATAGACGCAAGTCAAGGTAGATGGACACCACTTCAGGGCAATAGACGCAAGTCGAGGCAGAAGGAGTCGATACCTGAAGCAGAAAGTAAAAGTTATGTTTAACATGTTTGGTTAGGCTTATAAAATCAGGTATTCTTTAAAGTTCAAGAATCATGATGGTGCAGACCAAAAAGAATTGCCAGCATAATTCTGTTCTTGAGTCTATTGACCTTTTTAGTCAATCCATTTTTAATTCAATTTATGAGCACTAGGCACTTTGTTCGCTGAAGGTAAAAAATATTCAGTTCAAGTTAAAAAAAATGAGCAGTTAATGAGGTCAGGAGGTATTAATCATCAGTGGCGTAACTAGAAAATTTTCCAGGGGGGTCAAAATATTCAAGTCAGCGATGGGAATGGAACATCTTTGTCGGGGGGAGCTATTATCGCTGTCGCGGCAGAGGCGAGCAATCGGCAAAATGCAACGTTTGATGACTATGTAGTATGTAATCATTTCTTTCCTGGTCAGGATGGAGCCAGGGGGGGGGGGGGGGGGCGACCGCCCCCTGCCCCCCCTGTAGCTACGCCACTGTTAATCATGATTCTATTTTCAAATAAACCAGTTGACTAACTGAAATGATCACGGAACAACATCTAATTCTGACAGGAACTTTTTAAGAAATGTTTAAATTTCTGACTTGGAAGCAGTCGCTTAATTTGTGACCATTTGGGCATAATCACAAAATAAGCCCCGCACCTCTGACGGACTTAGTTGCAGCCTACACTATTGAATGGTCTCGCTCATTCCGTTATCACAGGGCGGGGGCTATTTTGTGATATGATTATGCTGCCATTTGTGGAACATTTTGTCGCACTTCATCAAATTGCCTTGAAATTCACACTACGTTTGGGCAATAGCTGTTGATTAGCAATAGCAGTCAAAGCGGGTTTTTAACGCCGTTTTGACTGCTATTGCTAATCAACGGATGACAATGGTAGCAAGACGTTTCACCGCTGGCAGATGTAGGACGTTTCACCGCTGTACTTTCCTCAGCAATCTGAAGAAAACATGGGCCTTAAATTAATAGGCAATGTAGGCCTATATAGATCTACTTAGATTGCTGCCACCACAGAACAGGCTTGTAATGCCTGGTTGATTACACTTGACTTAATTCAGTTGAACTGACAGGCTTTCTGTAATCACTTGATTGTCGTAAGCGGAACATAGCTTATTAGAATTCAAGAGATTTAATTGCTACATTGTGTGTGTTGATTCCAGCAGTATCAACTTTCAAATGCTATGTGTGACTGACCTCTGTAATGTTTCTGGGCTTCAGAGAGCTTGTACAAGCAAATGAAGAGTTGATTTACTTCGTTTGACATTGTCGGTGAAACGTCCCCCAAACTTCATTTTTTCGGCAGCACCTGGCCACCGGCTATTCGCCGAGCCCGGCTCGGTCTATAGCACTGCAGATTGCTATAGACCGAGCCAGCTTGTTCTATAGCAACATTTCTATCGGCCGTGCCCAGGGAGAGGCAGGTAATTATAATTGACATAAAATGCATAAATAAAAGTTCTAAAATTTCTAGAAGATGTTCAAAATTATTTTATTTGGTGTTTAAGATTGTACCTGACCAACGTAAGCGGCGTTTTATTAACATTTGTGAGGAAGTAGACGATTTCCAAAGTTTAATATGCGTAGATAAATAGTTTCATTCAATAACTGCTCCGTCCAACTCCCTTGCCAGGGGAGCCCAGTCTGCTTACCCAGCGGGAAGCAAACATCCTGGCTGGTTGTCAATGCTTGCCTGAGCGCAACACAACGGTGGCTCGGTCATGTGTCACAACGACTGTTTTGAAGTAAGATTGAGACATTTTAATGGCAAAACAGCTTGTAAATTGTATTGGGCTCAGTAAACAGCAACGTTTACGCTGCAGAACGAGCCCGGCTCGGTCAATATTCAATGAACAAATTTCTATTGACATTAAAGGCGGATCTAGGGGGCACAAGCCCCTCCCGCTTTTGTCAGATAAATCTTTCATATTGTTATTTGGAAAAATTTTTTTTTAGAGACTCCAATGTTATAAGTAGCTTTTGCCGACCCCCCCCCCCTTCAAAAAATCCTGGATCCGCCCCTGTTGACCGAGAAATCCTGGATCCACCCTGTCGACCGAGCTGGCTCTGTCATTAGCAATTACTATTGACAGAGCCGGGCTGCGTAGACAGCAGCAACAACAATGTTATTGGCCGAGCCGGCTGGGCTCAGTGAATGGATGATTTCTTGAAAAAAATTCACTAAAGCGGGCCGTGAAAATGACCATATTTGGCAAGTGCAAACAGTCGTGTTTCCATGGTTCATTAGGGGGCTGTCGCCCGCTAACCCCCGCCAAATGGTGTTTCTTATACAATTTTGTAAAAACGTATCTAAAACTAACAGTTTTTTATATATAGTTTTCCGACTTTTTGCCTCACCGAAACAAGATCGTTGTCATGTGTTGATTGCGGCATGTCAACATTTCTTGCCTGGTTACAATGAGATGACGTCATGAATGTATTGTTCTCTAAATATGGTCATTTTCACAGCCTGCTAAAGTGAAACATGCCCCATTCATCTATCTTTTTCATAAAGCTATATACCGTATTAGCCCCCTTTCACACTGAAGCTCGTACTTATAGGTTATTTCATGGCTTGGACCTGTATTTCCCTGATATTTTCACCCGAGACCCTGTATTTCCTGAGACCCGCAGGGTCGAGGGAAATACAGGGTCGAGGGTGAAAATATCTGGGAAATACAGGTCTAAGCCATGTCATAACCTATTTATTCCATGTCTAACTGCCATGAATAATCTTTTCCTGACAAATAATAATTTACGAGCAGATCGATAGTCGGGAAAAGTGCCGTATTGGGGTTAAAATCGATCGTCGGACAGAATCTGATCACGTCATTTTCTCAGCCTGGTTCTGACCTACCTGCAGGACTTTACGGATATCCGATCGGACCATTATTAACCGAGCACGGACCAAAAACGTCCGGTGAAAATGATCTCACTTTTTTCAGTTTTTTTTTTCTTGACGGCTGTGCCATGTGTATGATGACGTCGTGTCGTCATGGTGACGTCATCGCTCAGGCTGCTTCTGATTGGTTGAATCTCGTATTTCCCTCTCCAGCTCATTAAAGCTGTATTTTCCCTCATATTTTCCCTACCCAGTTCGTATTTCCCTGGGAAAAAGTGTTGTATCGGGGAAGAAATGTACCCAGACATGGAATAAAGCTTCGTATGAGCCACTTTTAAATCCGCCACACTACGAAAAGGCCTACAAAATTTTATACATAACTAATCAGCAGTCATCAGCAGCAGTAGGCCAACATTTTTGGAAAAATTAAACATGTTTAATTTTTAACTGCGGATGCTGGTGTTTCATTTACACAAAGTTATGCATAATCACAAGATATTTCAGCTTTATGACCACGAAATGTACACAAAGACACGAAATCAAACAAGATCTGGACGACACAAAACGAGTCTGTACGAATTTCTACGAGTCTGTACGCTACCTGGAACGTGGCCAGAGCACCATTGATAGGACGTCTCACCGCTGGGACGTTTCACCGCCAGCAATAGTTGGACGTTTCACCGTCAAAATAATAAAATTGAGATGTTTCACCGCCGATCTAAAACAATGTATTTCAACTCATTATTACCTTGTACAAGCTTTGTGAAGCCCAGAATCATTGCAGAGATTCAGTGCAAGTCACAGATAGCCATTGAAAGTTGATGTAAATTGTAATCCTCTCTGGCATTCTTTGCTCTCCAACACAATTGTAATTAGCTGAGTCAATTACCTGATTACGGTAATCAAGTGATTACAGAAAGCCTGTCAGTGTCACTCCAACTAATGGTGATGGTGGCTGTCTTAGCAGATAATGACATCTGTATTAGGCCTATGTTTTCAACCACTGTACAGGCAAAAGTGCGGCGGTGAAACGTCCCAGGGGTGTCGGAAGGAAACACGGGCGGCAGGGGCGGTCGGTCGAGAAAGGGCAAATGTAATCCGCGAGACAAAAATTTACTGAGCGGCAATGACAATTTTGAATATATACCTATTGATTTTTGCCTAAATTCACTTAAAATTCAGGCCTTATAATGTTTTTTCTTGGAGATGAAAAGGGCAACCTTGCCCCCCTTGCCCCTCCTGGCCAGGGGCAGCAGGGGCAATTGCCCCCCCTGCCCCCCCTCCCCTGTTCCGGCACCCTTGAAACGTCCCACGACTGCCAGCGGAGAAACGTCCCAGCGGTGAACGATCGACTGCCAGTCAAAACGGCTATTGCCGAAACGGCGAGGATTTTTCTCAGCTTGACCAAAACGGCTATTGCAAATATTGAAATTGGATGCCATTGCAAGAACGGCTATTAGACATTGCCAGAACGGCGATTATGTAAAACCAAAACGGCGATTCCATTCTGCAACTTCAATCAAAGGCTGGCAATATTAAATTCTGTAGGCCTGATCCTACTCCTAATTGACATCAATTTAGGCCTACACAACTCATGTTTAATTGTTTGTACATCATGTGCAAATTACAGTGCAATGAATCTTTTAAGTGTAGCTGTACATTCTAGTATAGATCTAGATAAATTTTGAGTAAAAAAACGTCCAAAAATTCGTAATGTGTTACTGAGTTGCGGATTTGAAACAGCACAATTCTACTGTTTCTTGAGTGCTATTACGTCAGTGTGAAAGGGCTAATAAAGCTACATCGTGCCCAATGAAAAGGGGACTTAAATCTCGGATAACGAAATGCCACGCGGTGAAACGACATGTTTACTTACAAAAGTAAATCAGCTAAAACCACAAATCTGGCCAAGGACAATGTTTCTTATAGTCTCATTTCATTTCTATAGATGTACAGGCATCGTTTTCAGACATTTCCTTATACTTAACCAGCCTGTAGTCACAATTAATTGAGTTCCAAAACAACAAATCAAAAAACAGTCAGTCTCACCTGTTCAATCCATCGAATGTGGCACACAATAAAAAGCGGGTCACGGAGAGCATGCGGAAAGAAAATGTGGAGACTTATTTGAATGTTTTAAATTATTTAAACTGTTTAAAACAATCATGATTCATATTTTGTATAAAGCAGAACGAATGCATCAGTCGCTGCAGTTCAGAAGGTCTGCTCCACAGAACTTTTGCTTTGCTGATCCAGATTCATTGCCCCGGGTTTTACTTCTCCTCGTAAGCAGGGTCAGTGTAAAATGTGGACCAAACGGACCATGCGGACCATGCGGACCAGACACAAAACAACTAAGCAGGGTGCAGAGGAGCATTGCTTGTTTTATCAAGCTAATAATACAAAGCCAATCAAGCGAAAAATGCGGACCAGATGCGGACCAAATCAATAAGCAAGACAGAGACATTTATCAGCTTGATATTTCAATAAAAAATTATTTTATTTTACTTAAAAATATATATAATGAACTATTTGAACATATATATACAGGCATGATATGAACAGGTCAAAGTGCAGACCAGAGTGCAGACCAAATAGGCTACGGACCAAACTATGCAGACCAAATGCAGACCAAATACTGACCAGATCACTCTGATCTGTAGACATGAGTGCAGGCAAAATATATATACTGACCAGATCTGCAGACCAAATCGTGCAGACCAGAGTGCAAATGCACAGTGGCATAACTGGGGGGTCTCGAGCAGGGGGGCACGCGATTCTCTGGGGGGCACGCGATTCTCGGGGGGGGGGGGGGTACGTACCCGGGGGGCACCCACTATACTACTGTATATTTTAGCCAGAGTTGCAAAGTTCATATGGGGGGCACCTGGCGGGCACAGGTCCAATATGGGGGGCACGTGCCCCCCATGCCCCCCCCATAGACGCCACTGCAAATGCAGACCACTGGTTTGGTCTGCACCCTCCGTTCTGCACTTTGGTTTGGTCTACACCCTCAGCCACCCTGCACAGTGCTGACCAGACCAGAATGCAGAACAGAATGCAGACCAGAATGCAGACCAGAATGCAGACCAGAATGCAGACCAGAATGCAGAACAGAATGCAGACCAGAATGCAGACCAGAATGCAGACCAGAATGCAGACCAGAATGCAGACCGGAATGCAGACCGGAATGCAGACCGGAATGCAGACCAAAATTAAATGCAGACCAAATTATGCAGACCATAATTAAATAAAATAAATAGATAAATATTTAATTTTATTATAAAATTAATAACTTTTTTTATTTATAGAACTGATACATTAGATATAGGCCCATATATATATATCAGACCAAATGCAGAATACTTTTAACCAGATGGCATTTTTGCCTTTTTATTTTAATGGTAAATAAATATTATAAATAATTATTTAGGCTGCAAAATTCCTTTTTTTTTATTAAGTTCATTAAATCTATTTTCAAATCATATCTCTGTTGTTATTCAGTTGGTCTACATGGTCTGCACAGTTTGGTCTGCATGATTTAACCACTTCCAGACTGGGCAGTGTTGGTCGAAGGCTTGAACCAACAGACTGGCTGCCAGAATGTCTGGTCCGCATGGTCTGCATGGTCCGCATTTCACACTGACCCTCGTAAGCATCCACAAGGCGTCACCACCTATCAATACACAAAAAAAGGTGCCCTCTCGTGTTGAAAGTTAATGTTTCATTTCCCAGACAAGTTTCAGTGGCGTCACTTGGATTTTTTTTTGGGGGGGGGGGGGGGGGGTTCGATCAAAAGCCAGAGGGGGGGGGGCAAATGAAGTGTAAAGAACCGGATCTCTCAGTAAGAAAGGACAGGGGTGCCTGGGTGTGCATATGAATAGAGGCACTGCAGGATGCAATAATTATTAAAGCCCTACTGCTCTTGTGGCTTCAATCAATATTAGGGTGGGACTGGCGCCCAGCATTTTGCAAATCTTAGGCGGGTCAAACCTGAATTTTTTTTCCAAGTGAGGTTGGCATATATATAAGGGTGTGTGTGTAGAATTTCAGCTCATTCTATTAATATTTAGAGGTAGCACATTTCACTTGAACTTTATAACGTAAATCCCAATTGGCGAGACCTGAAAAAAACAAAAAAACGGAAAATAGCATGATTTTCCAAAAATGAGACCTAGAATAAATATTTTTCGACCATTCAAAGACTATAGAGGAGGGTTTTGGGGGGGGGGCACTACAGAACAGGCGTCCATTTTGCTACAACATATGGCCTGGTGCACCTTGTGACTTTTTTTTTGGTCAAAAAACGTAGGTTTTATACGGCTTCCAAATACGATTTTGAGAGCAGTTAATACATTTAAAATTTCAGCCAAATCGGATGATTCGGACTAAAGATATAACAGAAAACGTTCATGAAAATGTGCTGAAAATGGTGTGACAGACTCAAAAAACAGTTTTTCAAATGAAGAAAACAAAATAATGCCACCATTTTTCATCAATGTTGTATTCTACATTATTCAGCCAGTAAATTGCTTTAGGGCAGAGGTATTTTGGTCATCTGATACTCAAAATGAGCATAGAAACAATGACTTTGCTGAATGACACAAATGAAGCCAAAATTCAACTTTTTGGAAGTCTTGTCATTCTTAGCTAGTAAGTGAAGAATAAATGAACCCATTTCTGCATATATGAAAACTGCTTAGGCATTACTTTTCACCATAAAATATTTGTTTGCCACCTCTTCATAACTAAATATCTGATAAATGCAACTTCATAACACCACATTTGACTGTCCCAACCATAATAGTTGAAACTACAAGGTGAATTCGTAGCCACCACTTCGCCAATAAATGTTTTGGAAAGCCTTTATCCCCAGCTGTGCTAAGTTTCCTTGATCCATACACTGTTCATTGCATTTCAACTTTTTTAGATACTCGGAAAACTTGGCCTACAGTACTATAAATAGAAAAGTGTCCCAACCATAACGGTTTTGTCCCAACCATAACGCCTCAACTAAATGGTTATTAATTGCTACGGGTTGATCTGGTTTTAACAGGTCTGGTAACTTTTTAAACACAAAACTAAATATAAAGATCAAGTTTTATTACTTACATTAGGCATTTTGAAAAGGCATCATGCCATCAAAGGCTGTGAAAAAAGGGTACACTCTGAAGATTGTGAAATTTTGCATGGGAGAGATGGTGACCCTTGTGACAGCATAAAACAGTACATTTATTTATTATGTAGTTCAAATCTTTTGTAAACATAATAAATTCAATGGTTTTAAATGAAAAGTTGTTATTTTTTCAAAATTGATTAGCTTTCTATACCTGGGATAGGCCTACCAAAAGAACCTCTTTGTCTGGAAAATGCAAATGACATGGTTGTATGTGATAAACAGAACTTTTGAAAGACTCATTCATTATAATGAGTTAATAAAGTATTTTGATGAATATTACCTTGATCTAATGATATTTATGTGGTCCTCAAAGACTCTGAACTTTATAACTACCAGTTATTGTTAGAATACGCGGTTTGTGATATTCTTAATCTAATTAAATAATATATGAATTTCTGAAATCAGCAGAAAGATAGCTTTCGAATGAATGGTAGGAAGTTATGGTTATACGAACTTTCACTTAATTTCAGATATTTTCAGTCGAGCAATTAGCTGCATTTTTGTGTTAATGTTCAACTTTCTCTTCAAGTAAACGAAATGTTTTTTTTAGAATTATTCTGTTGCATTTCAACACAATATTTAAGTTATTCAAGTAACATAAATCTTACTTATTTTCCGACCACAAGAATTATAATTGAAATAAATCAAATTTTTCAATCAATTATTAAAATTAATTGTTTTTCAATATACCAAAAACTTGTATATGAACCTAAACCAGTATATTCATTTGGCCATGATCCATTTACGAAAAATAAGTTTAGTTTGGAGTTCTAAGGGCCGACCGGATGACCTTTGAGGGGGGGGGCTATGGATATTTGGCTAAAAAAAAAGGTTGTTTCCCACTTGACACTGAAAAAAAAAAAGTTTGTTTAGCACATAGAAATAAAAAAAAGTTTGTTTCCACCTGAAGCTAGGGCACCGTAATGTTAAAATTCCAATAAAAAAGTTTGTCGCGAGTGCCACATGCGAAAAAATTGTTCGTCGTCGCACCGCGAATGAAAAAAAAAGTTTGTCCCGGGGGTAAAGTCCATAACCCCCCCCCCCAACTATCGTCTGGTCGGCCCCTAACACTAATAAATGGGCCAATGGTAGGTTTTAAAGTTACATCCGTTCTAATTTTCAGGTTCTTATCTTTTGAAGAAAACCTTGAGTTTCTAAGAGATGAATGAAGATATCATTATGAAATCTTTGGTACATTAAAATATAAGTTCTCCTCTATAAGGCAATGTTAAAATCAACCCCTTCAACGAATTAATACCAAATGTCACGTCTTAGGTGCACCAGACCATATATTGTTTGGCCACTATGAGGAGCTAAAATCTCGAAATTTAGGCAGTGGCTTAGCTAGGAAATTTTCCAGGGGGGGGCAAAATATTCAAGTCAGCGATGGAAATGGAAAATTTTTGTCGGGGGAGCTATTATCGCTGTCGCGACAGAGGCGTGGCAGAGGCGCGTCATCGGCAAAATGCAACGTTTGATGACAATGTAATCATTTCTTTCGTGGTCAGGATGGAGCCAGGGGGGGGAACTATCCCCCCTGCCCCCCCTGTAGCTACGCCACTGAATTTAGGTGTTTTTGAGTCATTTTCGTCATATTCAGCTGATACTGGACATTACACTGTGCAGAGATAAAGAGTGGAAAATGCAAAATTATTTGCTTCCTCTAAATATGAGGGTGTTTTAATGCTTAAATATGGATAATTAAAAATAATAATGACCTAATCACTTTGATGGATGGATCTAATGTTTTGATGGTGGCCAAACCAATTAGATCAATATGCAACATAAACAAATGACAAAATGGGTGGAGTCTGACTGGTTGCTATAAACAAAGCCGACAGAGTCACATTACTGCTGGTGACATCACCAATGCTGATGATGTCACAGTTGTTCAGCTGCTATTGTGATGACATGCGCTGCTGCTGTGATGTCATGTGTCGTGATTGTGACCTCATGTGTGATCTGAACATAGGCGTATCTTAGCCCTGGGACCCATGCGTAGCATGGGTCATGGGTCGTCCCATTCAAAATCTTGAGATTTTGACATGGTATCGGGAGAAGTGGTCTAGATTAAACAATTCTTAACAGAATTTTATGAAATTTTGGATTTGAGCAGCCCATATATTTTGCTACTGACGGCACTAGCTTTGGTGGCATTTTCGCAAAGATTGGCATGGTAAAAATTACTTTTAAATTAAAGAAATGTAAAAAATAATTGAGAGACAGCCATCAGCCTCACTTTGGAGTGTGATGTCACCATTGTGACGTCACTAAAATAACCTATGACATCATAAACGTTTGTTATGATATCACTCTCTCTCACCCAATGGGAAGACGCCATTTGTTTAATGTATAAGGAAAAAAATCATTTCTTGAACTTCACAGGGTGAGTGTTCAGTTATCTTTACATGTAGAGATGTAGAAATAGGTGGCGTCAGTGGGAAATTTTATATACTTTTAGGTGGTATAATTGAAATGAGCATGCTTTACATAAATTTTTAGATATCTTGATTCTCCCAAACCCTGTCTTTCAAATCTCACGATTTTCCAATGGGAGGATCCATGACCCCTGTCCCCAGGGGTCCAGGGCTAGGCGTATCTGAGGGGGGGGGGGGCAGGGGGGTGGTCGCCCCCCCCCCCCAAAGTTTGGGAATCAGTAAGATTCGGGCAAAAAGGCTGAAAAATTGATTTCTAACCAATTTAATTTGAACTGGTACTAAAACTAGATCTTGAAATTCGGGAAAAAATTGCGCGCGCCGTACGCGTATGGCTCTGAAGTAGTTCCACAAATAAATAAAATATGTAAATCAAGGATAGTGGATCATATCTAAATTAGGGATGGTGGATCATATTTAAATTAGGTGTGGTGGATCACAAAATTATACCTCATGGGCTGTTCCTCATGGGTTTTCCATGAGGATCACTGCAAATCGTTGGATATTGCACACATAACTTGGCAGGATTATGTAAATAGAAGTTAAAAATGTGTCCAGACAGGTTCATCAAAATAGGATGATTCCTTCCTTGTCAAAATATCTATATATTTTGAAAATTTGATAAAAACATGAAATTTTCAGGGTCTGGCGATCTTTTAAACCGGTAGAGCTACGACAAAATGTTTAATAAAGAAAACTAGAGGAGAATTTGGGCTTTCCAAATCTGTTTTCAGATTCTCTGTAACTTAATTAGATCCAGAGCTATGGCCAATTGAATGCTTTCATTGAGAAATGTGAAAAAATATAGTAAATTTTCCCCTCATTTTTCAACCTTGTGACCTTTACTGTGCAACGTAGATCAATGGGAGGACCTTGAAAATTTACAGGGAGCCTCTAGAGTATTGTGGCAAGTACGCTTATCGTTTTTGTAACAATATCTTGATTCCTTCTATGTTTAAAAAAAATCAAATGTCCAAATAGTAAAATTTTTCATCATGTTTGACCTTGAGTTTGACCTTCAAAATCATTATTTAGGTCAAAATAAATATGATATTCAGAATGGCAGTATGTAAAAAAGGAGGGGTCGGTCAGGTATCGTAACTGCATAGAATCAATATTTCCCTGTCAAATATGCATTAATGTGTAATTTTTTACCATTTGTCAGTTAGCAATATTTGAAAATTTTTTATTAATCCGGAGAAGGAGGTAGACAAAGTATATGATTAGATATTATGAATTAGCAGGCCAATGTGCATCTGTCATCCTTAAATCACGCCTATATCATGAAAAGAACATAGTGAAAGAAATTGCTGAAAAAGGCACTTTTTTGGGACAAATGACCTTGAAAAATGAGGTCAAGGTCAAATTTAAAGGTCTATATGGAGTTTATACATGTGTTTGGAGGGGGGGGGGGTTTACTATGACATTTTAGCAGCTATATAATCGATATGTCAAAGTCAAATTCTCAAGGTCCCGTTGTTAGTGACGCGGTATGATTTTAAAATTACGTAACTCAAGAACCGGAAACTAAAATGTAAAATAAAGAGTTCGGGCAGATGTCCCGTGAGTTCGGGCACGTTCTGGCACCAACATTATGACGATGAGCACTATAATCTATTCATGGATCATAACGATCTGATAGATCCATGTGCTGGTGTTTATGACTATGACCCACGGATTATGAGCCATAGGGGCAGACCCAGTCCACTGGAACTGGCCATGTGAACAACCACAAGCAGCTTGCAAATGAGCAATATATGGCAGAGTGAACTTGTTACATAATTGTTTTCTTTCATACTGTGGGAATCTTTAATTGTCATGGACTAATAACAATAATATTGGATAAAAAGAAGAATGTTTATACTTTTAAGTTATCAGTGCCTCTGCAAGTTATACAGTAGACAATGGGAGAATCAAAGCAAAGGGGCATAACAAGTTTAGATAATTAATCAAGAAAGGTGTTTTTGGACATAAACAAAAAATAACGTGCAAGCACTTTAAGAGATGCTTGCAAATAGACTGCCTATCTATCTATCTATTCATTTATATAATTATGTATCAACAGATAAAACAGCATTAATTCAGAGGAAGACAATGTAAAACATTGAACATTTTTTCCAGAAATTGACTATGAAGCATGTGTTGAAAAAAGCCCAATGACAAAGGCTTTACAATTTGCTAGGATGGTCCTTTTATGAAAGAGCTAATTGCCATCAATGTCTAATTGGCTTAATTACACTCCAAGTGTCACCAATAAAAACTGTTGTGTGCTGCACTGTGAGAACAATTCAATCCAATTGAACAAAGCAACAATTGAAGCCTAATATCATAGAAGAAAAGAAATGGCCATTTTTGGGCCTTTAATTGGGTAAGACAGAGAATCACAATGGGTTTTTGCAGTATGGTTGCCATGAGTGAAATACATGAAACGGCGCGAAATGCTGGATCTTCCTGGATCACAACAAAGCCCTAGTAGGTCAGCATGACCCAGTAATCTGTGATTGACCTTTGACCCGAAGAAAGTCAGTCTCTTTGTTTTCTTTATTATTTTTTCCATCTCGATAAGGTACCGAAAGTTTTTCACTGCAAGATAAAATTCTGTTTCGACTGTATGCAAAGTTTTGATGACAAAAGTGAAACAGCACGACCTAGCCAGTTGTCATAAGTTTAGAAACCTTCCTCCCATAATAGAGATGCGCTTGCAAGCAAGCAAGCAAGCATCTCTAAAAACCATATTTATGAGATGTTACATTTAACCTAGTTAACACTGTTTGGAGAATCCAAACAATCCAATTCAAGGAGTCCCTCTGACACTTTGCGTCATCGGCAATAATAGGGACTCATGGAGTCTGGGGCAGACCTCAAACCTTGAAAATAGACTTTGTACAATGTGACCTTGACCTACTTTCATGAAAATAGGTCGAATTATGTAGAAAGTGTCTGGGACCTTTTCATGTACCGGAAAGTGAAAACCAGTAATAACCAGACAAGGCACATGTATTTGAAATATTGCAAAATCCAACCTTGAGAGGCCCTGTGACCTTGAAAAATTGGTAAAGATCACTTTTTTCAAAATGATTCTCTTGTATTTTTATAGGCTACGTATAAAATTTTCTGAAGAAACAATTTGGAAAATGACAGTACAATTCAGAACAAGAGACTGTCAGCAATTTATGAAAAAAATGCAGTTTTTGAATTAAAATTATTGTGGAACCAAAATAGTCAAACAAAAACATACATAAATTTCCAGGATTCTGTAAATAGAAGTTTGGTATAAGTACAGGTAAGTTCATCAAAATAGGATGATTCTCTCTTTGTTGAAATATTGATATATGGAGAAAATTTGACGGAAAACATATTTCAGGATCTGGCGATCTTTTTAACTGTCAGAGATACAAGAAAATGCTTAAATATACCAGCTAGAGGAGAATTCGGGCTTTTCAAATCTGTTGTCTGATTCTCCGTAACTTAAATAGAACCGCAGATACAGCAGATTGAAATGATGGTGCAATTCAGAAATATGGACTTATGGAAATTCCTGAAAATATGCCTTTTTTGCAGTTCTTAATTTAAAATCACTGTTGAACAAAAACGGTTAGAAATAAATACATAAAATTTGGCAGGATAATGTAAATAGAAGTTAAAAATGTGTCCAAACAGGTTCATTAAAATAGGATGATTCCTTCCTTGTCAAAATATCATTATATTGTGAAAATTTGATAAAAAACAGGAAATTTTCTGGGTCCAGCGATCTTTTAAACCGTCGGAGCTATGACAAAAGGTTCAATAACGAAAACTAGAGGAGAATTTGGCCTTTCCAAATCTGTTTTCAGATTCTCTGTATCTTAATTAGGATCGGAGCTACGGTCGATTGAAATTACGCTATCATTGAGAAATGTGAAAAATATTGTAAATTTTTCGACAAATTTTCGAAATTGTGACCTTTACTGTGCAACATAGGTCAATCCGAGGACCTTGAAAATTTACAGGGACCCTCTAGACTATTGTAGCAATAGTCTACCATTTTTGTAACAATTCTTGATTCCTTCTATGTGTAAAAAATCAAATTTCAAAGAAGTACATTTTTTTGTAATGTTTGACCTTGAGTTTGACCACTGCAATTTCTGAAAACATAAATTTTTCAGGGTGGGCGATCTTTTTAACTGTCAGAGATACAAGGAGATGTTCAAATTGCATCATTAAAGGGGAATTTGGGTATTCCAAATCTGTTATCAGATTCTCTGTAACTTAAATTGGACCGGAGATATGATCGATTGAAATGATGGTACAATTCAGGAATATGGACTTCAGAAATTCCTGGAAAAATGTGGTTTTTAACTTAAAATCGTTCTAGAATCGAAACGATTCAATGAAAACATATATAACTTTCCAGGACTATGTTAACAGAAGTTATAGATAGGTTGAGAAAGCGGCATTGCAATAAGATGATTCCTTCCTTGTCAAAATATTGATAAACTGTGAAAATTTGACCAAGAACATGAAATTTTCAGGGTCCGGCGATCTTTTAAACCGTCATAGCTACGACAAAATGTTCAAAAATGAAAACTAGGGGAGACTTTGGTCTTTCTAAATCTGTTTTCATATTCTCCGTAACTTAATTACAACGGAAGTTACAGCAGATTGAAATTACAGTACAATTCAGAAATACAAACTTAGAAATCTTTGAAAAAATGTAGTTTTTAACTTAAAATCACTCTGGAACAAAAACGGTTAGATGGAAATGTATATAATTTGGCAGGATTATGTAAACAGATGTTAGAGATATGTCCAGACAGGTTCATTAGAAAAGAATGATTCCTTCCTTGTCAAAATATCAATATATTGTGAAAATTTGACAAAAAACATGAAATTTTCAGGGTCCGGCGATCTTTTTAACCGTCGGAGTTACGACAAAATGTTCAGAAAATGAAAACTAGAGGAGAATTTGGGCTTTCGAAATCTGTTTTCAGATTCTCTGTATCTTAATTAGGACCGGAGCTACGGCCGTTTGAAGTTACACTATCTTTGAGAAATGTGAAAAAACATCATAAATTTTTCGCTCGTTTTTCAACCTTGTGACCTTTACAGTGCAACGTAGGTCAATCCGAGGACCATGAAAATTTACAGGAAGCCTCTAGAGTATTGTAGCAAGTGTGCCTGCCATTTTTGTAACAATATCTTGATTCCTTCTATGTTAAAAAAAATGAAACGTCCAAATAGTAAAATATTTCAACATGTTTGACCTTGAGTTTGACCTTGAAAAACATTATCTAGGTCAAAATGATTATGATTTTTAGAAAGGCAGTGTGTGACAAAGGGGGGGTCAGTCATGCATTGTAACCCTGTAGCATCAATATTTCCCTGTCAAAAACGAGGAAATGTGTCATTTTTTAACATTTGTCGGTTAGCTATATTTAAAAAATGTTCATAAATCTGGCAAAGGAGGTAGACAAAGTATGATTATACATCATCAATAAACAGGTCAATGTTCATCTGTCACCTGGAAATCACGCTGATATCTTGAAAATAACATGGTAAAAAAAATTGCTGAAAATGGCACCTTTTCAAAGTTTTTTGGGTCAAATGACCTTGAAAAATGAGGTCAAGGTCAAATTTAAGGGTCTGTATGGGGTGTATACATGTATATTTGGGGGGGTTTACTATGACATGTTAGCAGCTAG
Organism: Platynereis dumerilii; assembly: GCA_026936325.1. NCBI lineage: Eukaryota > Metazoa > Annelida > Polychaeta > Phyllodocida > Nereididae > Platynereis > Platynereis dumerilii. Next base: position 224,805 of record JAPTHN010000156.1, read on the forward strand.
AATCGATATTTCAAGGTCAAATTCTCAAGGTCACCGATTTTTGTGACGCGGTATGACTTTAAAATTATGTAACTCAAGAACTAGTACTGCCAACGAAAAATAAAGAGTCCGGGCAGGTGTCCCGAGAGTTTAGGCACGTTTTGGCATCAACGGTATGTCTGTACGACTCACGGTTTTGGAGGCACAGGAGCAGACCTCAAACCATAAAAATGGACTTTGTACAATGTGACCTTGACCTACTTTCATGAAAGTAGGTCAGATTATGTAGAAAGTGTCTGGGACCTTTCCATGTACCGGAAAGTGAAAACCGGTAATAACCGGATGAGGTACATGTAGTTGAAATATTGCGAAATCCGACTTTGAGAGGCCCTGTGACCTTGAAAAATAGGTCAAGGTCAATTTTTTCAAAATGATTCTCTTGTATTTTTGTAGGCTACGTATACGAATTTTTTGAAAATTTTACGAAGAAAAAATTCGGAAAGAATAATAATAAATAATAATAATAATAATACCGATTACAAGAAACTTCACCTATGTGTAGGTGAAGTTTAATAATAATAATAATAAACTAGTAGACGGCCACCGCAGAGCGGTGACAAAACTTCACCTACTGTGATACCAGTAACTCGAAACAGACACAGGTAGATGAGCAAGTAAAAAGTACGTGGAAATGATACAGGAATCCTACTGTAATACATTGCAATACATGCAAGTGTGCAAAAAACATAGACCAGTACGTAAACCAATACATGAGCCAGTAGGCTACATGCACCATTGGACATGCACCAGTACATGCACCAGTACAATGTACCCGTGCAATGGACCAGTACATGCCCCACTGAGTACATGCACCAGTAGTCCAGTACAATGTATCATACAGTGGACCAGTACATGGACTGGTACATTGACCAGTATATGAACCAAGTACATGCTCCAGTACATGAACCAGTACTTGCACCAGTAGTCCAGTACAATGTAAGAGTGTAATGTACCAGTACAATGTACCAGTGAAAAGGTTATTAGGGGTTAGGGCTAGGGCTAGGGTTAGGGCTAGGGTTAGGGTTTAGGGGTTAGGGTTTAGGGGTTAGGGTTTAGGGGTTAGGGTTTAGGGGTTAGGGTTGGGGTTCAGGGTTAACAGTGCAATGGACCAGGACATGGACCAGTATATGAACAAGTATATGAACCAGTGTATGAACCAAGTACATGCTCCAGTACATGAACCAGTACTTGCACCAGTAGTCCACTACAATGTAAGAGTGTAATGTACCAGTACAATGTGCTAGTGAAAAGGTTATTAGGGTTGGGGTTAGGGTTAGGGTTGGGGTTAGGGTTAGGGTTAGGGTTAGGGTTACCAGTGCAATGGACCAGTGCAATGGACCAATGCAATGGACCAATGCAATGGACCAATGCAATGGACCAATGCAATGGACCAATGCAATGGACCAGTACATGGACCAGTACAGATATGATCGATTGAAATGATGGTACAATTCATGAATAAAGACTTCAGAAATTCCTTGAAAAATGTGGTTTTTTAATTAAAATCGGTCTAGAATCAAAACGATTCAATGAAAACATATATAACTTTCCAGGACTATGTTAACAGAAGTTATGGATAGGTGCAATAGGATGATTCCTTCCTTATCAAAATATTGGTATATTGTCAAAATTTGACAAAAAACATGAAATTTTCAGGGTCAGGCGATCTTTTATACCGTCATAGCTACGACAAAGTGTTCAAAGAGGAAAACTAGTGGTGAATTTGGTCTTTCCAAATCTGTTTTCAGATTCTCCTTAACCTAGTTAGAACCGGAGTGACGATAGATTGAAATTAGGGTACAATTCAGAAATACGAACCTTAGAAGTCACTCAAAAAATGTAGTTTTTAACTTAAAATCTCTCTGGAACAGAAACGGTTAGATGAAAATATATATAACTTGGCAGGATTATGTAAACAGATGTTAGAGATATGTCCAGACAGGTTCATTAGAAAAGAATGATTCCTTCCTTGTCAAAATATTGATATATTGTGAAAATTTGACAAAAAACATGAAATTTTCAGGGTCCGGCGATCTTTTTAACCGTCGGAGTTACGACAAAATGTTCAGAAAATGAAAACTAGAAGAGAATTTTGTCTTTCCAAATATGTTTTCAGATTCTCTGTATCTTAATTAAGACCGGAGCTACGGCCATTTGAAGTTACGCTATCTTTGAGAAATGTGAAAAAACATCATAAATTTTTCGCTCGTTTTTTGACCTTCTGACCTTTACAGTGCAAAGTAGGTCAATCCGAGGACCATGAAAATGTACAGGAAGCCTCTAGAGTATTGTAGCAAGTGTGCCTGCCCTTTTTGTAACAATATCTTGATTCCTTCTATCTTAAAAAAAATGAAACGTCCAAATAGTAAAATATTTCAACATGTTTGACCTTGAGTTTGACCTTGAAAAACATTATCTAGGTCAAAATCAATATGATATTCAGAATTGCAGTAGGTAACAAAGGGGGGGTCAGTCATGCATTGTAACCCTGTAGCATCAATATTTCCCTGTCAAAAACGAGGAAATGTGTCATTTTTTAACATCTGTCGGTTAGCTATATTTAAAAAATGTTCATAAATCTGGCAAAGGAGGTATACAAAATATGATTAGACATAATGAATAAACAGGTCAATGTTCATCTGTCACCTGGAAATCACGCTGATATCTTGATAATAACATGGTAAAAAAAATTACTGAAAATGGCACCTTTTCAAACTTTTTCGGACCAAATGACCTTGAAAAATGAGGTCAAGGTCAAATTTAAAGGTCTGTATTTGCTTATTAGGTGTATATTTTGGGGGGTTTACCATAACATGTTAGCAGATAATATCGATATTTCAAGGTCAAATTCTCAATGTCACCGATTTTGGTGACGCGGTATGACTTTAAAATTATGTAACTCAAGAACCGGTACCCAAAATGAAAAATAAAACGCGGCGCAGATGTCCCGTGAGTTTGGGCACGTAATGGCACCATCGGTATGACTCTACGACTTACGGATTCTGAGATCTCGCGATCAACCTCAAACCATGAAAACAAACTTTGTGTAATGTGACCTTGACCTACTTTCATGAAAATAGGTCAAAGTGTGTAGAAAGTGTCTAGGACCTTTCCATGTACCGGAAAGTGAAAACCGGTAATAACCGGATGAGGTACATGTATTTGAAATATTGCAATTTCCGACTTTGAACGGCCCTGTGACCTTGAAAAATAGGTCAAGGTCAATTTTTTCAAAATGATTCTCTTGTATTTTTGTAGGCTACGTATACAAATTTTTTGAAAATTTTCCGAAGAGGTTTGTCGGTAAGAAAAATAAAAATAACTAGAACCCTGTAACTGACCAAGGTCAGTGACTAAGAATTTACCATGACCTTGAAAAATGAGGTCAAGGTCAAATATGAAGGTATTTATGGGGTTTTGGGGGCATGTTAAGGGTAGTTTGTTATACATTTACATGACCTAAAATGACTCCTTCATGGTGTTCGATGACCCATACCCCTTATCCGCGGACTCATTTCACCAAAATGGCCGCTGCTCCGTAACCATTGCAGATATCCAAATGAAAATTACGCGTGCACACAGCCCCAGATACTGGCCATCTATCAGTGTAATCAGCATTTCTCTACCTGCTTTCGTTTTTGAGTAAATTGGGAAAAACCTAAAACAGTGTTTTTCTCATAGCTCCGGTTCCGCTTGAGTGATTTCAAAAATGTTTGTGCCGGAATACAGCATAGTACTTTTGACTTAGACATGACCAGTACAATGATGCCACCTGCAATAGTTGCCGAGTAATAGGCCATCAAAATTTCCAAAATTTCATGTTTGAAAGGCCCTGTGACCTTGAAAAATAGGTCAAGGTCATGTTTTTTGGGTGTGGCCCAGTTTTAGTCCTAGAGGCACCTTGTGACCAAGTTTCGTGAAAATCGGAGAAAAAAAGTGTGTGGGAATAATAAGAATAATAACTAGAACCCTGTAACTGACCAAGGTCAGTGACTAAGAATTTACCATGCACATGATTCCAGTTTATGGAGCAGAGGCAAAAGAACTTATTAGAAAACTACGATATTTAAAATCCAGTGTTGGTAAAACTGTGCCACCATAGTGATGCACAGTGCCACAATGATGTACAGTGCCACAATGATGCACAGTGCCACAATGATGCACAGTGCCACCATGATGCACAGTGCCACCTCGATGCACAGTGCCACAATGATGTACAGTGCCACCATGATGCACAGTGCCACCATGATGCACAGTGCCACCATGATGCACAATTATGATAACCCTGAGCGCATAATAAGAGTGAAAGCTGATGTTCCACTCTCCGTAGAGCTAGTCATTTGCTAAGGTGTGGGAAAGATGAATTTTTAAGGGTTTACCGATCTTTTTAGCTGTCAATGCTACAGGAAAACACACATTAGATTAAATTAAGAGGAGAATCTGAGCTTTCCAAAACTGCTTGTCTCATTCATGTAGCTTTATCAGAACCGGAGATAGAGCCCATTGAAATAACGGTAAAATTGTGATATTTCTTTGAAAAACGATCCCTGAAAAATGTCAAATTTCGAATTTCAATTTGCTCCCGAAGGCAAACGATTTGCAGGAGAGACTTGAAATTGCACAAACTACTGTAAATGTGTTAGGACTATACCCCCAAATATTATAGAATTTTTTGAAGATGGATTTCTGAGTTTAAAAAATGCAAAGATGTAAAATCATGACCGAAAACATGAATTTTTCAGGGTCGGGCGATCTTTTTTATTAGTAGAGATACGTTAAAATGTATAGAAAACAAATACTAGAGGAGAATCTGGGCTTCCTAAATGTGTTTTTATTTTTCCTGTAGCTTTATTAGAACCAGAGATACTGACCGTCAAAGTATGGGTACATTTGCAATGTTGACAAATGATCAGGTCATTTTTCAAGTCATTTCTTGACCTTGTGACCTCAATTGTGTAATGTAGGTCAATCCGAGGGCCTTCAAATTTTGCATGGGGCCTCTAGGGTATTATGGCACCGAATTCTGAAGAGATGATGCAAATCCCTCCATTGCTTCTCTGTTAAGAAAAATGTAATGTCTCAAATGTCAAATTTCGCCCAATATTTGACCTTGAGTTTGACCTTGAAAATACCTTTCTAGGTCAAAACCAATATTTTCTCCAGATTGGCAATGTGTGACTATGGGGGGGTCATTTAATTGTTTGAACTGTGTAGGACCAATATTTACCTGTCATCAGGGCAAAAATAGGGTGTTTTTACATGTGGCGCGGTATGCAATATTCGTGATTTTTTAACAAATCAGTATGAAAAGATATCTGAATTCCGATTTCAAGCATGAAACAAACTGGCTGGTGGCTTCCAGAAACCAGAAGATGAGACTGATATGTGAAAAAAAAGATAATTTTCAGAATTTCTGAAAATTGCCCATATTTGAACTTTGAGGGGTCAAATGACCTTGAAAAATGAGGTCAAGGTCAAATCTGAAGGTCAGTATGGGGTTTTGGGGATATGATAAGGGTAGTTTGTTATACATTTACATGACCTAAAATGACTCCTTCATGGTGTTCTGAGACCCATACCCTATACTACACGTACTAATTTCACTAAAATGGCCGCCGTTGCCGAACCGTTGCTGATATCTGGATAAAAAAGTGACGTGCGCGTGGCCCCAGATGCCACGCATCCCCAGGTATATTCAGCGTCTCTCTACCTATTGCGGTTCTTGAGATTACGTGAATAAACCTAAAACAGTGTTTTTGCTCTAGCTCCGGTTCCGCTTGAGCGATTCCAAAAATGTTTGCGCCTAGATACAGCCTAGTACTTTTGGCTTAGACATGACCAGTACAATGATGCTACCTGTAATAGTTTCCAAGAAATAGGCCATCAAAATTTCCAAAATTTCACGTTTGAAAGGCCCTGTGACCTTGAAAAATAGGTCAAGGTCATGTTTTTCGGGTGTGGCCCAGTTTTAGTCCTAGAGGCACCTTGTGACCAAGTTTCGTGAAAATCGGAGAAAAAAAGTGTGTCGGAATAATAAGAATAATAAGAATAGTACCAAAAACAATAAGAATTTACCATGTAATGGTAAATTCTTAATAAGAACTAGAACCCTGTAACTGACCAAGGTCAGTGACTAAGAATTTACCATGACCTTGAAAAATGAGGTCAAGGTCAAATCTGAAGGTATTTATGGGGTTTTGGGGGCATGTTAAGGGTAGTTTGTTATACATTTACATGACCTAAAATGACTCCTTCATGGTGTTCGATGACCCACACCCAATATGCCGCGGACTCATTTCACCAAAATGGCCGCCGCTCCGTAACCGTTGCAGATATCCAAATGAAAATTACGCGTGCACACAGCCCCAGATACTGGCCATCTTTCAGTGTAATCAGCATTTCTCTACCTGCTTTCGTTTTTGAGTAAATTGGGAAAAACCTAAAACAGTGTTTTTCTCATAGCTCCGGTTCCGCTTGAGTGATTTCAAAAATGTTTGTACCTGAATACAGCATAGTACATTTGACTTAGACATGACCTGTACAATGATGCCACCTGCAATAGTTGCCGAGTAATAGGCCATCTAAATTTCCAAAATTTCATGTTTGAAAGGCCCTGTGACCTTGAAAAATAGGTCAAGGTCATGTTTTTTTGGGTGTGGCCCAGTTTTAGTCCTAGGGGCACCTTGTGACCAAGTTTCGTGAAAATCAGAGAAAAAAAGTGTGTCGGAATAATAAGAATAATACCAAAAACAATAAGAATTTACCATGTAATGGTAAATTCTTAATAATACCAAAAACAATAAGAATTTACCATGTAATGGTAAATTCTTAACTAGAACCCTGTAACTGACCAAGGTCAGTGACTAAGAATTTACCATGCACATGATTCCAGTTTATGGAGCATAGGCAAAAGAAATTGTTAGAAAACTATGATATTTAAAATCCAGTGTTGGTAAAACTGTGCCACCATAGTGATGTACAGAGCCACAATGATGCACAGTGCCACAATGATGCACAGTGCCACCATGATGCACAGTGCCACCACGATGCACAGTGCCACCACGATGCACAGTGCCACCACAATGCACAGTGCCACCATGATTCACAGTGCCACCACGATGCACAATGCTACAATGATGCACAGTGACACAATGATGCACAGTGCCACCATGATGCACAGTGCCACCACGATGCACAGTGCCACCACGATGCACAGTGCCACTATGATGCACAGTGCCACCATGATGCACAGTGACACCATGATGCACAGTGACACCATGATGCACAGTGACACCATGATGCACTGTGCCACCATGATGCACAATTATGATAACCCTGAGCGCATAATAAGAGTGAAAGCTGATGTTCCACTCTCTGTAGAGCTACAGTCATTTGCTAAGGTGTTGGAAAGATGAATTTTTAAGGGTTCACCGATCTTTTTAGCTGTCAATGCTACAGGAAAATACACATTAGATTAAATTAAGAGGAGAATCTGAGCTTTCCAAAACTGCTTGTGTCATTCATGTAGCTTTATTAGAACCGGAGATAGAGCCCATTGAAATAACGGTAAAATTGTGATATTTCATCGAAAAACTATCCCTGAAAAATGTCAAATTTTGAACTTCAATTTGCTCCCGAAGGCAAACGGTTTAAAGAAGAGACTTGAAATTGCACAAACTACTGTAAATGTGTTTGGACTATACCCCCAAATATTATTGAATTTTTTGAAGATGGATTTCTGAGTTCAAAAAATGCAAAGATGCCAAATCATGACCAAAAACATGAATTTTTCAGGGTCGGGCGATCTTTTTAATTAGTAGAGATACGTTAAAACGTATAGAAAACGAATACTAGACGAGAATCTCGGCTTTCCAAATGTGTTTTTATTTTTCCTGTAACTTAATTAGAACCGGAGATACAGACCGTCAAAGTATGGGTACATGTGCAATGTTGACAAATCAGCAGGTCAATTTTGCAGTCATTTCTTGACCTTTTAACCTCAATTGTGTAATGTAGGTCAATCCGAGGGCCTTCAAATTTTGCATGGGGCCTCTAGGGTATTATGGCACCGAATTCTGAAGAGATAATACAAATCCCTCCATTGCTTCCCTGTTAAGAAAAGTATAATGTCTGAAATGCCCAATTTCGCCTAATATTTGACCTTGACTTTGACCTTGAAAATACCTTTCTAGGTCAAAACCAATATTTTCCCCAAATTGGCAATGTGTGACAAAGTGGGGGTCAATTAATTGTTGGAACTGTGTAGGACCAATATTTACCTGTCATCAGGGCAAAAATAGGGTGTTTATGCAATATTCGTGATTTTTTAACAAATCAGCATGAAAAGATATCTGAATTCCGATTTCCAGCATGAAACAAACTGGCTGGTGCCTTCCAGAAACCAGAAGATGAGACTGATATGTGAAAAAAAAGATAATTTTCAGAATTTCTGAAAATTGCCCATATTTGAACTTCGAGGGGTCAAATGACCTTGAAAAATGAGGTCAAGGTCAAATCTGAAGGTCAGTATGGGGTTTTTGGGGGCATGTTAAGGGTAGTTTGTTGTACATTTACATGACCTAAAATGACTCCTTCATGGTGTTTTGATGACCCACATCCCATATTCGGCAGACTCATTTCACCAAAATGGCCGCTGCTCCGTAGCCGTTGCAAATATCCAAATGAAAATCCAGTGTTGGTAAAACTGTGCCACCATAGTGATGCACAGAGCCACAATGATGTACAGTGCCACAATGATGCACAGTGCCACAATGATGCACAGTGCCACCATGATGCACAGTGCCACCTCGATGCACAGTGCCACAATGATGTACAGTGCCACCATGATGCACAGTGCCACCATGATGCACAGTGCCACCATGATGCACAGTGCCACCATGATGCACAATTATGATAACCCTGAGCGCATAATAAGAGTGAAAGCTGATGTTCCACTCTCCGTAGAGCTAGTCATTTGCTAAGGTCTGGGAAAGATGAATTTTTAAGGGTTCACCGATCTTTTTAGCTGTCAATGCTACAGGAAAACACACATTAGATTAAATTAAGAGGAGAATCTGAGCTTTCCAAAACTGCTTGTCTCATTCATGTAGCTTTATCAGAACCGGAGATAGAGCCCATTGAAATAACGGTAAAATTGTGATATTTCTTCGAAAAACGATCCCTGAAAAATGTCAAATTTCGAATTTCAATTTGCTCCCGAAGGCAAACGGTTTGCAGGAGAGACTTGAAATTGCACAAACTACTGTAAATGTGTTAGGACTATACCCCCAAATATTATTGAATTTTTTGAAGATGGATTTCTGAGTTTAAAAAATGCAAAGATGTAAAATCATGACCGAAAACATGAATTTTTCAGGGTCGGGCGATCTTTTTTATTAGTAGAGATACGTTAAAATGTATAAAAAACAAATACTAGAAGAGAATCTGGGCTACCTAAATATGTTTTTATTTTTCCTCTAGCTTTATTAGAACCAGAGATACTGACCGTCAAAGTATGGGTACATTTGCAATGTTGACAAATGATCAGGTCATTTTTCAAGTCATTTCTTGACCTTGTGACCTCAATTGTGTAATGTAGGTCAATCCGAGGGCCTTCAAATTTTGCATGGGGCCTCTAGGGTATTATGGCACCGAATTCTGAAGAGATGATGCAAATCCCTCCATTGCTTCTCTGTTAAGAAAAATGTAATGTCTCAAATGTCAAATTTCGCCCAATATTTGACCTTGAGTTTGACCTTGAAAATACCTTTCTAGGTCAAAACCAATATTTTCTCCAGATTGGCAATGTGTGACTATGGGGGGGTCATTTAATTGTTTGAACTGTGTAGGACCAATATTTACCTGTCATCAGGGCAAAAATAGGGTGTTTTTACATGTGGCGCGGTATGCAATATTCGTGATTTTTTAACAAATCAGTATGAAAAGATATCTGAATTCCGATTTCAAGCATGAAACAAACTGGCTGGTGGCTTCCAGAAACCAGAAGATGAGACTGATATGTGAAAAAAAAGATAATTTTCAGAATTTCTGAAAATTGCCCATATTTGAACTTTGAGGGGTCAAATGACCTTGAAAAATGAGGTCAAGGTCAAATCTGAAGGTCAGTATGGGGTTTTGGGGATATGATAAGGGTAGTTTGTTATACATTTACATGACCTAAAATGACTCCTTCATGGTGTTCTGAGACCCATACCCTATACTACACGTACTAATTTCACTAAAATGGCCGCCGTTGCCGAACCGTTGCTGATATCTGGATAAAAAAGTGACGTGCGCGTGGCCCCAGATGCCACGCATCCCCAGGTATATTCAGCGTCTCTCTACCTATTGCGGTTCTTGAGATTACGTGAATAAACCTAAAACAGTGTTTTTGCTCTAGCTCCGGTTCCGCTTGAGCGATTCCAAAAATGTTTGCACCTAGATACAGCCTAGTACTTTTGACTTAGACATGACCAGTACAATGATGCTACCTGTAATGGTTTCCGAGAAATAGGCCATCAAAATTTCCAAAATTTCACGTTTGAAAGGCCCTGTGACCTTGAAAAATAGGTCAAGGTCATGTTTTTCGGGTGTGGCCCAGTTTTAGTCCTAGAGGCACCTTGTGACCAAGTTTCGTGAAAATCGGAGAAAAAAAGTGTGTCGGAATAATAAGAATAATAAGAATAGTACCAAAAACAATAAGAATTTACCATGTAATGGTAAATTCTTAATAAGAAAAATAATACCGAAAACAAGAAACTTCACCTATGTGTAGGTGAATTTTAATAATACCGAAAACAAGAAACTTCACCTATGTGTAGGTGAAGTTTAATAAAAAAAATAATACCGATTACAAGAAACTTCACCTATGTGTAGGTGAAGTTTAATAATAATAATATGGATTTATATAGCGCTAATTTCAGTAAACTGCTCATCAGCGCTATATAGGCCTATGTAAATCCATACGCTCCAAATACATTCCCTTGCAGGGAGTATATATATGCAATTATGCATATTTGCAGTACATATTTGAGTAATTTAAATA
>JAPTHN010000156.1:235907-368639 GCA_026936325.1 Platynereis dumerilii
AAATGTATATACTTTATACTTATAATATATTTGTGTATGATCATTTAAGTTGTAATGGCAAAGTTTATTGGAATATTGATCTGAAGTCCAGCAAATGAAACAAAAAGAAAACCCTGACTAAATGTGATGCTTACATGTTCATATCTAAATATGCTATGAAATTATTGAACCTTTCTTGTGCTTTATGTTGATTAGGATTGACTGTCGCGTTGTTTTGGTTGACGCAGACCTGGCTTTAAGGGACTGGTTCACCACTTTTGGAATTTTTTTGTCAACTTTTTTCTTGGCCAGACCCAGGATCCCAAGATGACGAAAATCATTTCACTTAATTTATTCCTTCCTTCCATGACTTTGCTGAAGCAGGCCTGTCATATTTAACAGGACACTTTGTGGACGCTTAAAAAATCTTCTCAGAACAAAAGCATAAAAAAATGGTCTTACCACAACTCCTTCTTGGAAATATGAATTTTTCACAGACATGGCGTGTTATGGCGACTGAATTTTTGACTTCTTTGTGTCTGAAAGGATTATGATCTTTCCCCTGATACATGTGTGTGAGAAGAGGGCAAGAGGCGTAACATTTTCTTTCATGTCTGAAATCCTGAAAATCACAATCTATGACAAGGATAAAATCATATTTTCAAAGGCTCTGATCTTGACTGGTGAATGTCTGCAACATCAACATCAATAGTCTCATTTATCAGTTGAAATTTATTACGCACTTAAAATCAGATGTGGAAAGTCAGTGACAAACTTTTACCGAGACAATTGATGTGTGGAGCAACTTTACAGAATTTGGCAATGTTCAGCAACGTGAGAGTTGGATAATCTTTGTGAACCTTTAATCTGTTCATCAAAAGTGGAACTTTCACACTCAGGCGGTAACTAAATAAACAAGGATGAAAAATCTGTTAGCATGTTGATTCTGTTGGTAGGAATTGTCCAGCATTGTTCTGTGTAAACTTTATTGTAGGTATGTCTAGAAATGATTTATAGGATTCTGTCACCAGGCTAAATATTTTTGAAATACTTAATTGAAATATTAATAGTGGTGATAGAAACCACTAATAAACTCCTGCGACAACTGAACTGGAGGAGAGAAGAACCTTAAAAATCTATTTGTGTCCCTCTGTCACAACAGCAACTGATTTAAGATCTGCCTTTAATGTGTTTTGGATGAGATCTTCGCCCAAGGGCACCGACTTACTCATTAGCTGTAAAGGCAACGGCCTGAAAGTAGGCTGTTGGACTACCAGCAAAGTTCATTAATTAGATGGCAATGGTCTGGAAGACATTTTTCCGGTTTTCGTTTTACTTTTTTCTTGATTCTTACATTCTTGAGATTCTTTTTGTTCCAGTTTGGTCTTGTTTCAGGACAAGGTAAATAAATCAAATATATAATTGCAGGAAACATCATTCAGTGAAATCGTCATGAAATGCAGGCCTATATACGTATAATATATTTATGTACAATCATTTAAGTTGTAATGGTAAAGTTTGTTGGAATATTGACCTGAAGTCCAACAAATGAAACAACAAGAAAACCCTTGACTAAATATGATGCTTAAACGTATACATCTGGAACATATATGCTATCAAATGATTGCATCCTTCTTTTGCTTTATGGAGATTAGGATTGACAGTCACATTGTTTTATTATTTGTTTTGTCTGGCTTTAATGGGACTGGTTCGCCATGTTTGGATTGTCTATTTTTCTGTTCAGCTAGACCCAGGGACCCAAGATGAAAATCATTTAACTTTATTTATTCATTATTTCTATGAATTTATTGAAGTAGGCCTGTCCTATCTAAAACACAACACCAGACCTTTCTATGTCTATAACTTTGTGGAAGCTTTAAAAATATTTGTCAGAAGAAACAGCATGAAAAAATAATTAACAGGCCTGCAATGAAGTACGAATGGTTTTTTTTTCACAGACAACGGTTTCTTACAATGACTGCATTTTTCACTTTTTTGGTTCTGAAAGGATTATTATCTGTCCTCTGAGTCAGATACATGTATCTGAGAAGGGGGCAAGTGCTGCAGCATTATCTTTCACGTCTGAAATTCTGAAAATTATCTCAAACATCGGACAGAAATAGTCTCACTTATGAGTTTTTTTACTTTGCGGGTCTTGAAAATCTTTTTTCAGAAATCACCCAACACTAATCTTTGACTGGAAATGACTTCTTTTTGAAAGTGTGGACCTATTTTTCACAGACAGGAAGTTCTAGTCCAGAAATAATTATCATTTGTCCCCTGGTGTATATGGGAATAGGGCGGAAAAGGCAAGCGACATAACATTTTCTTTCATGTCTGAAATCCTGAAAATTAGAATCTACGTCACACAAAATATCACATTTCCAAAGGCTCTGAACTTTATGGGCGAATTCTTTCAACATCAGACAGAAATAGTCTCACTTATGGGTTGAAATTGATGTGGAGAGTTAGTGACAAACTTTTAACCAGATAATGGATGTGTTTCAGCACCTTTACAGAATTAGGCAACTTGAAAGTCAGATAATCTTTGTGCAACTGTAAGCTGGATTATCTGTTCATCAGAAGTGCCACTTTCATGCTCAGATGGTGACTAACTAAAAAAGAATGAAAAATCTGTTAGCACCTTAATTCTATAGCAGGAATTGTCTGTGATAGTACTGCGTTTACTTTATTGTGGGTATGTCTAGAAGATAATTCATCGGATTCTGTTACCCAGGCTACATATTTACTTGTTGTGATGGAAACTATTCTTCATGCCATGAGAATCAAAAAACCACAGTGTTTTGGAGGACATTCCGTCTGTGAAACTTTTAAAATTATGTCAAATGACTGACAAAATGAGTCACAAGCAAGAAATCTCTTCAGTTTCCTTTTCCGTAGCAATTATGGAGGGCATTCGTTACTTTCTCTGTTTAATAATACTGTTTCAAATAATTATATGTCCGCAACTCAAACTCTGCTACACGATGACGTTACAGATGTCCTGTTAAAACAATAAAAGAGCCACACTTCATATAGAGATCAACAACCAAATGGTTTCGAACTGATCATTCTACAAAACTTTCTGCAATATTGTGCCTCAGATGACATGTTTAGTTCATGAATTCTCCACTAGAGGGTCTAAAACCCTAACCAGTACAGTGCACCCTCTGCTGCTGAAATCGTGTGTATGCGAATATGCGTGATGTAGCATTCAGTGACTGATATCATCATTACAGATTGGATAATATTGGAATGTAAATAAGCTGTCTGACCTGTAAAATAGTAAATATTGTTGTTTTAAAATATTTTACATAACACAATAGATATCATATATATTGCAATGACAACACACAAGTCAAAAAATAGAGCAGTAACCCCATAACCTGAACTATCCTGTCTAGAACTTTGCAGGGGCTTGAAACTTTTTCTGAAGAAAATCATCCAACAAATGTAGTGAGTGTTTTTTTTTTCACGTTTCTGTTTCAGGAAGGATTATAATTTGTCCCCTGGTGCATTGTATATATGAAGAGGGCTGAAAAGGAAAGTGGATTAACATTATCTTTCATGTCTGAAATCCTGAAAATTAGAATCTACGACATAGATAAAATCACATTTTCAAAGGCTCTGATCTTGACTGGTGAATGTATGGAACATCAGACAGAAATAGACTCCCTTATGAGTTGGAATTTATGACAACAATAAAATAAAATGTGAAAAGTTAGTCAAAACTTTTGCTAGGACATGGATGTGTTTGAGCACCTTTACAGAATTTAGCAATTTGAGAGTCGGAAAATCTTTTGTGTAACTGTAATCTGTTCATCAAAAGGCAACTTTAGCTTTCACACTGAGGTGGTAACTAACTAAACACGATGAAAAATCTGTTAGCATGTTGATTGTATTTAAAGCAATTGTCCTGCGTAGTTCTGTGTAAACTTTATTGTAGGTATGTGTAGAAGATGATTTATAGGATTCTGTAACAGTTGCCCAGGCTAAATATTTTTGAAATAAAAAAATTAATAGAAAATATTATTTGCTGCGATGGAAACTATTGATAAACTCCTGCGACAACTGAACTGAAGGAGAGTATAACCCTAAAAATCGATTTGTGTCCCTCTGCCACATTAATTAGATATTTTTCCGGTTTTCGTTTTACTTTTTTCTCGATATTTACATGCTTTATATTCTTTGTGTTCCAGTTCGGTCTTGTTTCAGGACAAGGTAAATCAAATATATAATTACAGGAAACATCGTTCAGTAGAATAGTCATGAAATGTATCGATTGATGTTTAATCAATGTAATGGTAAATCTTATTGGAATATTGACCTGAAGTCCAACAAATGAACAAGAAAACCCTAATTAAATATGATAGTTAAATGTAAACATCAGGAACAGATATGCTATCAAATGATTGGTGCTCACCCTTCTTGTGTTTTATGGTGATTGTGATTGACTGTTGCATTGTTTCGTTTTAGGCCTGGCTTTTGAGGGACTGGTTCGCAATGATTTTTGATCTTTTTCTGGCTAGACCCAAGAACCCAATGAAGATAACAAAAATCATATAACTTAATTTTTTCCTTACTTAACATTATTTTTCATGTCTGAAATTCTTAAAATTATCTCAAACATCAGACAGAAATTGACACACTTATGAGTCGTTCACTATTTTTTCTTTCAGACTCAGACTCAGACTCAGATTCAGTTTATTCTGCCTTAAGAAATAATCACAAGTTACATGAAATAAAAGTTAATATTAATAATTAGGCAAAGGAGACCCCTCTAAGGATATAGTTCCGCTATCGAGGGGCCACCTTACAGTGAATGAAAATAAATTGACATCAGATATACATAGCAATTATAAGTAAATAGACAATTAATAATCATAAAAGATGGTTTAGTAATAGCAATAGTTTCTATTTTGAGTGACAGATTTTCTTACATATAAACATTCTTAACAGAGGCTTAGGGTGAATAGTTAGCACCCAACTAATCTTTGACTGAAACTGACTTCTTTTTGAAAGTCTGTACCTGGTTTTCACAAACAGGAAGTTCTCGTGAATAAATTTATATTATTTTTACTTTTCTGTTTCAGAAAGAATTATAATTTGTCCCTTGATGCATTGTGCATGAGAAGAAGGCAGAAAGGGTAACTGGTATAACATTATCTTTCATGTCTGAAATCCTGAAAATAAAAATCTACGACATAGATAGTATCAAATTTCCAAAGGTTCTGATCAAGACTGGTGATGTATGGAACATCAGACAGAAATAGTCACCCTTAGGAGTTGGAATTTATGACACAGATAAAATCAGACGTTGGAAGTTAATGAAAAAGTTTTATCCAGTTACGGATGTGTTTGAACTTACAAAATTTTGCAATGTTTGTTAACTTTGCGCAACCATTCATCAAAATCCAGCTTTTACACTCAGGTGATAACTAACTAAAGAAGGATTGCATAGCATGTTGATTCTATTGGTAAGAATTGTCCGGCATAGTTCAGTGTAAACTCTACAGGTATGTCTAGAAGATAAAAGATTCCATTACCCAGGCTAAGTATTTTTGAAAAAAATAAAGTTTTTATATACTTGTCATGATAGAAACTATTGATAAACGCCTGCGACAACTGAACTGAAGGAGAGTATAACCTTAAAAATCTATTTGTGTCCCTCTGTCACATGTAACTGATTTAAGATCTTCCTTTAATGTGTTTTGGATGAGATCTTCCCCCAAGAGGACCGACCTACTCATTAGCTGTAAAAGCAACGGTCAGAAAACAGGCTGTTGGACTGCTAACAAAGTTCATTAATTAGATGGCAATGGTATGGAAGACATTTTTCCGGTTTACTTTTTTCTCGATTTTTATGTGGTTGATATTCTTTTTGTTCCAGTTTGGTCTTGTTTCAGGACAAGGTTAATAAATCAAATATGTATATAATTGTGGGAAACATCATTCGGTAAAATAGTCATGAAATGTATATACTTTATACTTATAATATATTTGTGTATGATCATTTAAGTTGTAATGGCAAAGTTTATTGGAATATTGATCTGAAGTCCAGCAAATGAAACAAAAAGAAAACCCTGACTAAATGTGATGCTTACATGTTCATATCTAGATATGCTATGAAATTATTGAACCTTTCTTGTGCTTTATGTTGATTAGGATTGACTGTCGCGTTGTTTTGGTTGACGCAGACCTGGCTTTAAGGGACTGGTTCACCACTTTTGGAATTTTTTTGTCAACTTTTTTCTTGGCCAGACCCAGGATCCCAAGATGACGAAAATCATTTCACTTAATTTATTCCTTCCTTCCATGACTTTGCTGAAGCAGGCCTGTCATATTTAACAGGACACTTTGTGGACGCTTAAAAAATCTTCTCAGAACAAAAGCATAAAAAAATGGTCTTACCATAACTCCTTCTTGGAAATATGAATTTTTCACAGACATGGCGTGTTATGGCGACTGAATTTTTGACTACTTTGTGTCTGAAAGGATTATGATCTTTCCCCTGATACATGTGTATGAGAAGAGGGCTAGAGGCGTAACATTTTCTTTCATGTCTGAAATCCTGAAAATCACAAACTATGACAAGGATAAAATCATATTTTCAAAGGCTCTGATCTTGGCTGGTGAATGTCTGCAACATCAGACAGAAATAGTCTCACTTATGAGTCAAAATTTAAGACATAGATGAAATGAGATGAGGAAAGTTAGTGAAAAACTTCTTTTATACAGACAATTGATATGTTTGAGCAACTTTACAGAATTTGGCAACTTGAGAGTCAGAAAATCTTTGTGTTCACTCAGTAAACAGTTCAGTCTATTGGTGGGAGTTGTCTGCCATAGTTCTGTGTAAACTTTACTGTAGGTATATCTTGTAGATAATTCACAGGATCATGTAACGCAGGCTATATATTTTTGAAAAAAATTGTTTACTTGTATTGGTAGAAACTATTGATAAACAACTAAACTGAGGGAAAGTAGAGCCTTAAAAATCTATTTGTGTCCCTCTGTCACATGTAACTGATTTAAGATCTACCTTTAATGTGTTTTGGATGAGATCTTCCCCCAAGGGGACCGACTTACTCATTAGCTGTAAAAGCAACGGCCTGAAAGCAGGCTGTTTGACTACTAGCGAAGTTCATTAATTAGACAGCAATGGTCTGGGAGACATTTTTCCAGTTTTCGTATTACTTTTTTTCTCGATTTTTACATTCTTGATATTCTTTTCGTTCCAGTTTGGTCTTGTTTCAGGACAAGGTAAATCAAATATATAATTACAGGAAACATTCAGTAAAATAGTCTTGAAATGTATAAATTAATGTATAGTCATTAAAGTAATAATGGCAAAGTTTATTGGAATATTGACCTGAAGTCATTCTCTAAGAGATGTCAGCCTACCACAATGTTTTTATGTACCATGACGATGTATTTCTTTGTTTTTAGTGGTCAATAAATTGAAATTGAAATTGAAGTCCAACAAATGAAACAACAAGAAAACCCTGACTAAACGTGATAATTAAATGTACACATCAGGAACAGATATGCTATCAAATGATTCCTCCATTCTTCAGTTTTATGGTGATTAAGATTGACATTCACATTATTTTGTTTTATGCCTTTCTTTAGACGGACTGGATCGCCATGACCAAATTGTCGATTTTTTTGCTGGTCTAAACCCGAGGTCCCAAGATGACAAAATTCATCTAACTTTATTTATTCCACATTTATATGAATTTATTGAAGTAGGCCTGTCCTCTTTACAACAGAACACCAGAAGTGCCTCTCTCTAGAACCTAGTGGATGCTTAAAAAATCTTCTTAGAACAAAAGCATAAAAAAATGGTCCGACCATGACATCCTTTTTGGAACAATGAACATATTTTTCTCAGAAAATGGCTTGCTATGGCGACAGAATTTTTTGACTTCTTTGTGTCTGAAAGGATTATGATCTTTACTGTGATACATGTATATGAGAAGAGGGCAAGAGGCATAACATTTTCTTTCATGTCTGAAATCCTGAAAATCATAATCTACGACAAGGATAAAATCATGTTTTCAAAGGCTCTTACATTGGCTGGTGAATGTCTGCAACATCAGACAGAAATAATCTCACTTATGAGTTGAAATTTATGACACACCTAAAATTAAGCTAAATGTTGAAAGTTAGTGAAATATTTTTCCCAGACATGGACGTTATCAGCACCTTTGGAGAATTTGGCGAATCGATAATCAATGTTTGCCATGAGCAAATAAATTACAGATAACCATAAAAAGATCAATTTTCTTGGGTTTTAACTTATGAATAGGGAGAAATCTTTCCCTAATAACCAGGAAATTTCGATCTCGACGTTTGCCTCTGACTGAAAGGCAAAGAGACAGATAGTGTTATGTTCCAAAACCTGACTTCAGAGACACAAACAATTTACTTTTCTAGGTTAATCAATGACAATCAATATCATGCTGTGGTAAGTTAATAGGTTACCTGTGTTAGCATTTCTGTTCTATTGGTAGGACAAGAAATTGGATATTCTACAATTTGAGTAAATATGAGAGCAGTGATGAAAATCAAGGGCAATGATTGATTACCGTTGACGATGAATTGACAAGTGTGATTTTAAGTGATGTCCTTTGTAAATAGATACCGCTTTCGATGTGTGGTTGACTCTTTATTTAGGCTATCAGTTATGCATAACATTGCTTTACAGTAGTAGGAGAAGAGATAAATTCAAGCCTTTCATCTGCCTTTTATTTGCCAATCTCTTTTAGAGCTTTCCAATCATGGCAGTTAGAATGCTGTATTACACATATCAACAATAACATCTGTGTGAACGTATGAAACTCAAGCTCTCGCAACCCAAGAGTGATTGCCACACCAGAACTTTGTGAGATGGCTTCGTAAAGCAGGCCTATTAGCCAGACATCCACTAGAACTCAAGTTGTAGTACAATTTTCTTGTTGCTTCAGAGTTTGTGAACTCTGTTTTCAAACCTTCAGATATTTATCCATGATTGTTGTGAAATTGGTGACCCAAGGTCTTGTCTGATATGATTTGTTGAAAAAATAAAGTTTTACACATTTTTTTCATGTGCCTTCAATACATTTTTTCTTCCGAACTTAAAACTACATTTTGGCTGAAGAAGTGTTAAAAACTTGTTTGTGTACTTCAGCTTAGGTCTACCTTCCAGGAAGCCTTTGCTGAAACTGGAGTATTCAATGCATGTGAATAATGCCACACCTACCAACACGCAAGTCAAGTGACATTCAAAGTATGTTGTGTCAAAGCTTTAACTTAGCGTTCCATATCGTTGTCGAGATTTGCAACCTCCGGTTTCCCTTTTACATGCAAAGTCTGATCAAGTTGGTTTGACCTCATTGTGACAAATTAAAGCCACGAAAAGATCAACATCAACAGACAGTGTTGCAAGTTTACCTCCTGCAATTTCAGCAAGCATGAGTTTCGTCAATTTGGTAGAAAAACATAGCAAACCTAATTCATCTAATTGGTTGTGGCACTGAATTACGTGGTACACAGACATTGAGAAAACTGGCCAGAGAAACTCATCCTAATTGAATCTGCTGTAACCAATATCCGGCTGTTAACAGTTCATCGCGTAGTCAAAAACATCACTTCTATATAATATGATGTGTTACTTTTAGCTTTGATAAGCATATCAAAGAAGCATGAGGTCTAACACTTCCTTTTTGGGTTATATGATTTATATATGGGGGGGGCGAGGGCCCTGGATCAGCTACTGAGATTTATAGCCATAGTTTCCTTAGTCTCAGTATGCTCCTGTCATCTCCGTACTGTGTGAAGCATTGAGCAAACAATAATATTATGTTTATTATTTTCTCTTTCATGTACTTTTCAATGATTTAGAGGGTTATACATATATTCTGTCAGTGAGATCCCTTTTGTAAACCTATGTTACAGAGAAACCAACACGAACTTATAATTTAGGAGGGGGGACTTAATCCTACTTTTATATGTATACCAGCTGAAATGTGCCATTGGGTGAGTTATGAACATAAAAAAAAAATTCTGAAAATCGGAGCACCGCTACCCCCCTTGACATAGGCCTTGAAGTTTTCAGGATATATTACGCTTCCGCAAAGTCGCGGTTTGCAATATCTTCGGCCCTATCACAGATAGAAGAATGAGGATAACATATTTGGATTCTCTGGAAAATTTCCTTCAAAATGAATACCAGGAAGCTATATATCCGATAAACTAAAGGCGATGCCATTCCGAACAATTTTAATGTCAAACGCTTGTGGCATTGCATGATATTTCATAAGCAAACGTTACCAATCATGTACACCTTTTTTTTTAAACAGGACTCTTGCCAAGAGTCTTGTTCTTAAAGAATAAATTGATTTTAAATATTTTGTGCTTAATATACCTTTAGGAATAATAATTTATATGGTATTTCTTTTTTACTGTAAATGTTATGGTCGGCGTGCCATACATAAAGCGTTTGTATGGCACTGAAACAAAGACAAGTAAGAATGAAATCAACTGTTAATAAGCTTTCTATATGGGTTGAACTGTCCTGACTTATTTATCTAAAGCCTGGTCCTTCTGGCTCACAAGAAAATTGGTCTAAGACTCCCAAGTACACAACTATTTGATTAATAAATTTTATATACATACAAATCATTGAAATACTAGTATCATTAGTTGTATTGTGCCATACATAAAGTTTAATTTTTATGAGGCCAAATGCTTCCATGCAAAGGAATATCTCACATGGACTATGTTCAATTATAAAATAATGCTAATGTATATACTGCACTAAATAGATGTCATGGATAATTATTAATATAAGGTAATCATGCAAAATTAGGTCAAAATTTCATCTACAGGGGTAGAAGGAATTACACAA
Organism: Platynereis dumerilii; assembly: GCA_026936325.1. Taxonomy (NCBI): domain Eukaryota; kingdom Metazoa; phylum Annelida; class Polychaeta; order Phyllodocida; family Nereididae; genus Platynereis; species Platynereis dumerilii. The sequence continues at coordinate 246,778 of JAPTHN010000156.1, forward strand.
ATCATATATATCATATACATGAAACTTTACGCATAGTATACTTCCAAGAGAGATCCATAATGATTTATTTATTACTTAGGTTTCAGTAACAACAACTGCCCATTCATATGTCATGAAAGATTAGTAACATAACTTTGACGAGGTAATTCCATCCATTGATATCTAACTATTTACTTGATTTTGGATGATCGATTTGAAGCTTTAGTTTAGAGATTTCTGAGTCTATTGAATATCATTTTGCAAAATGGACAGCCTACTTAAATTACCAGTCCAAATTTCTGGGCAAGGAATGTCTGATCTCACTGCAGACACAAGCATCAATGTTTTCAGACATCCAAATTTCCTGTTTATTGAATATTGATATTTATAGTATCCACATTACCAGGGCTCCATTACCTGGTCTACTCTGTCAGAATGTTAGTCTCAATCAGAGTAGGCAATAATATCTTGCTCATGCATGGATGGCTTGATCTTGAAATAGCTATGCTCTTATTCACATGAATATTATGCTATAAATAAGTTTTTGGAACATATAATTTCTCGTAACTTAAATTTTCCTGAACCAATTGTGACAGTATATTCTATACTTCCAGATTATTAAATTAATTGCAGGATAATAATTATCAAAATTGTGATAGGCTATTTTCTGTTAGCCTACCTCAAAGAATTCATTTCTATGAATTGCATAAAATCATTATGATTGTAATTGGATTGGATAAGTTTATTTACACAACATAATGCACTTACAATTTATACATAAGTTATATAATCAGTAATTATAAATAATTAACAGTGTTGTGCTGGAGGGCACCCGAGCAGAATATCTGCCATAACCCATAGGTGGGTGCACCCCCTCCCCCCTTATCTACATATATCCCAAAATATTATGCAGGTCTCATATATATATATGATTAACAGGTCAACCCACTGATAAACGTATGTCAGAAAACTTTTGAATCTATGTACACATATAACTCAATGACACATCAATATTATTATGAATACACATTCACGCATCTAAAAAAATTATATGTTACACCATAACAAAGAGACATCAAACAAGTTTCAGTCATGTGCTATCCCTCATCTGGTTCAATGTTGAACAGCAGAGTTGGGATAGCCAGACTTCGTATGCTCGTGCCTCATAACCTTTTAAATATCTCACAATTTGAACAGTGATAAGACCCATGTAATTCACAGATGCAATAAATACAAAAATACTATTTAGTAGTGGGTGGGTCTGGACCGACCGCTCCCCTTGTTATAATTGAAGAATATAGAAACATTAGGCAGTAGGGTCTGAATAACTCAATGACACATTTGATCGATATTATTATAAATACTTATTCCCAAGCTAAAATGACATCAGGCAAATTTCAGTTATGTACTATCCCTCATCTGGTTCAATGTTAAACAGCAGAGTTGGGATAATTGAATGAATCAGCAATAAGGTGTTGTGCGAATAAAACCAATAGTATTTCTGAATATAGCAATGACAAGTTTTCAAATGGCTAAACCATAAAATATGATCAGATACCAAAAGGAGATTGAAGAACATCTGTGCTTGGTATTAGATATTTCACAAAAACACTTGGACTTGCTAATTTATCAAGGTTGCCTGAACTTCATCGAGTTAAGTTGAAGGTGCTACTCGCTGCAGTTTACAGTAACATTTCCTAATAACTGTGACAACACATATCATAGTAGACCCATCATGTGGGTACTCGTTTTAAAGCTCTTGACAAGAGGAATCCAATGGTACTATTTGTTTTTTCATATGTCTGATACTCACTTAACGCGGTAGACGTAAACGTTCTCGCGAGCGTTTTAAATCACCAAAACTTCAAGGCATATGTCAAGGGGGGTAGCACTTATCAGATTTTCAAAAAAATGGGTTTTTTGTTAATGGGGGACCCAATGGCACAAATTGGGCTGGTATACATATTGAATTTCACAAAAAAGCGAATTAAGTCCCCCCCTACTTATATAATGTAAAGCTTTATTCATCCGAAGGTAACACACCGGGTAAATATATGATATTATAAGGTAGATAAGGGTATATATATGGTAAATAAATCTACTTAAAGGGATGGTCCTACCTTTTATTTTGCACGATAGAAAGGTTCATTTTTCAAAGAAAATAAAATTGGTACCATGCTATGTTCCCTTGCATTTGCCTGGGAGATCATTATTAAGGGAGATAATAAGCTTCAAAGCTTGGACTATTTGGTGTATCTACGCCACAGAAGCTTCACAGACACCAGTGACGTCAAACCACAAGTAGTGATGACGTCACTATAGGATGACGTCATAGTTGAACAATGCAATGACGTCTAGAGATGTGTATGTGACTGTCACGTTGTGCCGAGATTAGCCGCCGATTTATACCAAAGAAGAGAGTCGCCACCAATTCACCCTTGCAGTCAGGCAGCCGCTTATATTGCAAGGTCCTTTGGCATGCAGAGAAACAACAATCTATTGAAGAACACCATTATTGAAAGTCTGTAAAGCAATCATTGCATCAGTCTCGCAATCAAAACGCCTCGGTTCAATTGCTGGATTAATTTGTATCGACCACAAACAGGTTGGTTTGGTTTGACAATTGATCAATTTTTGGAGAGCAATTAAGAAATATTTAAGATCATACATTTGCCTTATGTGGAAATTACCCACTTGATCCCAGTGCTCAGAAGAATTTGTGAAAAGACTGCCATTTGACCAGGGATGATATTTATTTTCCTGCTTTAACCATACAACTAACGAAATACTATTCTATGTAGTAATAAAGCAAGTGGTTATTTTTAATGGTGTAAATCAAATTACCCCCCTGAATATTTAAATTTTATATGCAATCCAGGCAGTGCGCAAAGAGCACTGAGTGGCAGCCACAGATATATGTAGTGGCAGTCAGTGTACATGATTAGTTTCAGTTCTAGAAACCAAGTATAAACTGATAATTATTTCTGTTTTATTATCAGTGCATCAATTGCCCTATTAGTACAACATGCACGATAAATTAATGAAGCTGAATAATTCCAGAATCCCGATCATACTTCTTTGAAGAAATTCTGTCTAAGCTTATAAATCTAGAGATTTCCAATTACTATTCACACTTACAGATATAAATAACTCATTTTTCGCACATGTACGAGAATTGTACAAAGCAGTAAAACAATAACACATAATTTATGACATGCACATGCAACCACTGACTTATCACTCTTCGCCACGTGTCTCAAAACATGAGCTGGGGGAGGAGTCAACCTTATGACAGCTGTCAATCATCTTCTTGCTCCGCCCCCTGCACTGCCCTTCACTGCCCTAGATTTATCTTATCTAAATGGCACAGCACGGCATTCGTGAACCAAGTCTGGAATTTACAGCTTTTTGAACTGACAAACTGTCTGGCTTAATGTAGATCTAGTCCAAATATTTTATATTAGGCCTAAACTAAGAGCAATTAAAAAAAATAACGTGCAAGCACTTTAACAGCTGCTTGTAGATAGACTATCTACCTATCTGGCCATCTATGTATCTATCTACCTATACAGTGCAGCCTCTCTATTTCGCGGTCCCCGGGAGACATGGATTGCTAATCGCGATGTATCAGAGGTCCTCTCTATTTCGCGGTTGACTGCAGTGCCACCTAGTGCCATGACGGCCGTGTGCGCTCAACCGCGACGGCCGTCATTGCACTTTAGCAGATTTGAGATTAGAGCACTATCTATTGTGATGCAGTTGAGACAGCTTGATTGTTGTTACTGATTCATTCAGTCATGGTTATATGTTTACTGTATCAATCATTCAATGGCAATTAATTGGTGATTACACAAACCTAGAGTGGTTGGCAGGCTAATGGCAATCAAGAGCAGTCTACAAGTCAACAGGCATGGATGACAGCTGAGAGCTTGAGTCCCATTTACTTTGTTATAAAGTTATGGAGACTGTTTGAATAATAGCATTGAAAGTACAATCATTCAAAAGTTGTAAGTAGGCCTATACCCGGTTGGGGAACCCGAAATTTTCAGTGCACCTTTATGAGCAAAATCCCAGCTGGATGTCGTTCGGATGAGATGTTAAATTGGCGGCCCCTTGTATCAGTGTCTGTGCTGGGCAAGTAAAAGATCCCTCACATGGGGTAAATGTGTAACATGTTGAGGACTCCTGCTCTCTCTCTCATCTCATCAATCAACCCTCGTGAGCGCCCAGAACTGGGCTTAGACGGCTGCACTTACCATATCTATCTATCTATCTATCTACCTATATTTTTGTATGTATTTATTACTCTATAAAATTAAACATCTTGGAGCTGGAGCTATTGGCCTTGATGCCTTGGATGTTGCTGATAGCAATCAACACAAATGCACTTGACACTTCACACCTCAAAACATTCACAGTGTTTTAAAAGCAATTAATGAGGTGTCTCTGAGAATATCAGGCGGTGTTGTTCGGATGACCATCTCAGAATTTCACGAAATTTTGCAGAGTCACCCATTGACTTCTTAAACCATGAAAAATGTTTAAAAAATTTCATTGCTGCAAATATTTTTTTTACTGTGGCCCTTCAAAATTTAAAGGTTTTCAGCCAACTTTTCACCAAAATTTTAAGTTTTTGGCAGCAAAAACACCCCAAATTGAGGCTTTCATTACCGTAGCTTAGACTTGCTTGGCACATACAAAATTGTTTTTATATTATGCCTAATAATGTTCTTGACATGCAGATATTTAAAAAAATTGATTTCATCAAAATCCTGGCTTCTGGGGTAAATTGAAAATGCTCGATTTTTGACTTTTTGTCATTTTCAAAAATCATGTCAAGTTCAAAAGTCAATATTTTCTATAGTGGACCTTAAAACTCTATCATTTTCGCTCACAGCTTGGGAAAACATCTGAAATTTGGTTACTAAGTGAAATTTCCGTGGGGAAATCGGTATTTTTTAAAATAGAACTGGAGTAAATATCCTATTTCTCGTAATTTTTCTGATAAATTAGAGATAATATTGACGATATGTATTGTGCCTGCACCCTGCAATCAGTTCTCTCATGGAAGTTTTTTTCTCACTAAAATAGTATATTTTAGGGTCCCTTAGCATGAATGTTAAAAAAAGAGCATTTGACCTAGTTTTGGGATCAAAAAGGTCAAATAACTGTGAATTTAGTTAAATTTCACGAAAATTCCGCAATTTTTCACACATTCATGACATACCTTCTAATAGTAATTTGCAATTTATCAAGATATTTTGCTTGTGAATTATAGCTCAATAGCATGAGAAAAATTTATTACAAAATGTGGTTGGCATGGAAACACAGAATCAATCAAGAAGGCAAAATGACAATTTTTACAATGTAGAAAAATTTGGCCTAACAGTATTAATATTTTAGGCTTTCTGGCCAAATGTTGTCAGGAATTTCTGTCATAATGATATTGGAACTACTTTATATTCATCAAATTTCAACTCTCCTTTGTATGAATTTTAAAGCAAGAGCATTTAACCTTGTTTTGAAGTCAAATTAGGTCTAGAAAACTCAAAATTTTGTGAAATTTCTCGCAATTTAAAAAAATTTTCATCCATGGTTGCCATGGAAACATAGAATCCACGAAGAAGGCAAAATATCAATTTTTTGTTGCCGAAAAATCTTGTTGAGCAGTATTGATATTTTAGGAATTTAGCCAAATGTCAAATGGACATTCTTCAACAATAACATCAGAATCACCACAAAACTCATCAACTCTCAAGTCTCAGAGGTATAAAGTTTAAAACAGAAGCATTTGGCCTTGTTTTAAGGGCAAATGAGGTCAGTAAATCTCTGAATTTAGTGAAATTTTGCAATTAATCACCACTTTAAAGGATCTTTTCCATAGAAATATACAATTCATCGAGACATTTTTGCTTCTGAACTAAAGCTCATTAGCATAAGTAAAATTTATTTGGAAATTGTTGTTACCATGGAAACCCAGCATTCAGGAAGAAGGCAAAATATACTTTTTTCGCTATAGCAAATCTGCCGATATTTTAGGCTTTTTAGCCAAGTGCAATCAGGATATCCTACCAAGATGATATCAAAATTACTTCAAACTCATCAAATGTCTAGTCTCTTCAGCATGAATTTTGTAAAAAAAAAAAGAGCATTTATTTGGTCTTGTTTTAAGGTCAAATAACGTCAGGATTCTAAGAATTTATTGAAATCTTTCAAAAATTTTGTGATTTTTTTATCACTTAGAGATCATTTCAAAATGAAATTTAGAATTTATTGAGATGTTATGGTTTCTAAACTATAGCTGTGTAGCATTAGTAAAATTTATTTAAAAAATTGTGGTCGCCATGGAAACATGACATCCAAGCAGAAGTCAAAAATATAGTTTTTCATGATAAAAAAATCTTAACATACAGTATTGATATTTTAGGCTTTCAGTCAAAATTGTCATTGGGATATTCTGCCACAGTGACATCACAATAGTGGTTGCCATGGAAACAAAGCATCAGTGTTGCTGGCCTTGAGGCCATATTTTTAAGGCCTCAACCTTGGCTCTGTCTCAGATGCCAAATCCTTGACCTTGCCTTAGTCTCCGGTGTCTTTGGGCCAGTGTTGGGCCTTTTTTGTGGCCTCGGCCTCGGAGGGTCATGCCTCGGGTCTCCTCCTTGGATGGCCTGGCCTCAACTACATCACTGCAGAGCATACACAAAGAAGGCAAAATGTCAATTGTTGTTCTCTATAAAAATTTCTCTACAGACAGTATTGAGTTTTTGACTTTGTCCCGACAGAATGAGAGGTAGTTAAAGAATTAATTAATATTCAAACTAATAATCATCTGTTTGCTAATATTCTGCAAGGAAATCCTTTGGGAGATTGGAAAACCACTTTGGGTTATTGGAGACGATTGCTGTAACTCTAGCTGGGCAAAGGACCTACATTGCTTATTGAAATACTGTTAGGCAAACAATTTTTAGTGAAAAATTGACATTCTGCCTTCCTGTGTACGCTATGGCAACCACTATTTTGAAATAAATTTTACTCATGTGATAGAGCTATCATTTAGATGGCAAAAATATTCTGATAAATGGCTGTTTGAAAAGTTGCAAATTTGCATGAGATTTCAGAAAATTTTGAGATTTCTTGACCTCATTTGATGTCAAAACAAGGCCAAATGCTATTGTTTTCAAATTCATACTGAAGAGACTTGCAAATAGATTTCTTAGTATTTCTGATGTCAATGTGGCCGAAAATCCTGATGACATAGATGCCTTAAAAGCCTAAAATATCAATACTGTGAAGCAAGATCTTTCTGTAGTGAAAAATTGGCTTTGAGCCTTCTTTGTGGATGCTTGGTTTCCATGGCAACCTCAATTTTTTAAAATTGTCCTCTATGTACTCTAGATAGAGCTATCATTCAAAAACCAAAATATCCTGATAAATTGTAAATTTCTATTTGAGAAGACCTCTTATATTTGCTAGAAATTAAATTTTTAGATTTTTTGACATAATTTGACCTCGAAACAACGTTAAATGATCTTGTTTTAAAATTAATACAAAAGAGTATTACAATTTCATGAATTTGGAAGTAATTCTGTTGTCATTCTAAAAAGCCGAAAATGGAAGGTATTTTTCCAAAACAATCATAGTTTTCTAATTTTACTCATGCTATTTAGCCATAGTTAACAAGGAAAAATATCTTGATAAATTTTAAATTTCTATTTGAAAGGATCTCTTGAAAATCTGAAAAATTGCTGAATTTTCGTGAAATTTAACATAATTGAGCTATTTCTTGACATAATTTAACCCAAAACTGGATCATTTTGCTCTTTTTTTTAATTCATACCAAATGAACTTGAAATTTGATGAGTTTTCAGTAATTCTGATTTATTGTGGCGGAAATTCCTGATAAAATTTGGCTAAAAATTCAAAAATATCAATGTTATTCAGCAAATTTCTATAGTGAAAAATTGACCTTTTTGCCTTCTTTGTGAATGTTGTGTTTCATGGCGACCTTAATTTTGTAATGCCTTTTACTCATGCTATTTAGCTATAATTTAGAAGAAAAGATAACTTGATAAATTGTAAATTACTATTAGAAGAGATCTCACAAAAATCTGAAAAATTGCCCAATTTAAGAGAAATTTCACTAATATAAGGAATTTGTTGACCTCAATTTACCCAAAAGCATGGTCAAGTGTCATTTTTTTAGAAATTTGTTCCAAAAGAACTTAGGAAATCATTAAGGCATGGCATTTATGATGTTTTTATGCTCAATACTTCTGAATAAATTGGACAAAAAGCCAAAAATTTCATACAATGCTCAAACAAATTTATGGATCTGGCCAAATTGAGTTTTCACATGTTCTATGACCCCATGGTATCCCTGGCAACCCATTATTTGAAGTCATATTTGAAGCATGGGGGTTATTCATATGATACATGCATACCCTTCACAGTGAATCAGGTGCAGTCTGGGAAGAAAGGATTGACAAGTTAATCCAATTTTTTTTCAAAAAATTAGTAAATCTTTGAACTTTGGGAACCCCAGTTTGACCCCCAAAAGTATGTCAAATGAATATACTTTAACATATTTTGCAATGCCTCTGGCCTATACTTATATTTCGGAAGATTTCATGTTTATGTATAAAGTATTTGTAAAAATATCCAAAACAAGGAAAAAAAAAAATCATAAAATCTAGGGTGTCCTTAAAATTACAGAGGTTGTTGACCTTTCACCCCCCCCCCCCAGTGCATAGTGGGATTCTGTGGGAATGAGTTATATTTCTGTTACCAGTCCTAAGTATTAAAAAAATTGAGTCGGTAGTAATTCTGATATAATTGTGGTAGGATATCCTGATGACATTTGGCTAAAAAGCCTAAAATATCAATACTGCTCAGCCAAATTTTCTATAACAAAAATGTATATTTTGCCTTCTTCGTGGAAGTTGGGTTTCCATGGCAATAACAGTTTCCAAATAAATTTTACATATGCTATTGAGCTATAGTTCAGTAGCAAAAATATCAGGATATATTGTAAATTTCTACAGGAATAGATCCTTTAAAGTGCTGAATAATTACTAAATTTCTGAGAAATATCACTAAATTCAGGGATTTATTGACCTCATTTGACCTTAAAACAAGGCCAAATGCTCCTGTTTTAAACTTTATACCTCTGAGACTTGAAAGTTGATGAGTTTTTTCGTAATTCTGATGTTATTGTCGAAGAATGTCCATTTGACATTTGGCTAAATTCCTAAAATATCAATACTGCTCGACAAAATTTTTCGGCCGCAAAAAATTGAAATTTTGCCTTCTTCGTGGATTCTATGTTTCCATGGCAACCACAGTTTTGTAATAAATATTACAAGTGCTATAGAGCTATAGTCTAGAAACATAAATATCATGATAAATTGTATATTTCTCTTTGAAAAGATCTCTTAAAACGATGGAAAATTTTAAAAATTGCCAGAAATTTCACAAAATTTTGAGTTTTCTTGACCTAATTTGACTTCAAAACAAGGTTAAATGCTGTTGCTTTAAAATTCATACAAAGGAGAGTTGAAATTTGATGAATATAAAGTAGTTCAAATGTCATTATGACAGAAATTCCTGACAAAATTTGGCCAGAAAGCCTAAAATATCAATACTGTTCTTCTACATTGTAAAAATTGTCATTTTGCCTTCTTGATGGATGCTGTGTTTCCATGCCAACCACATTTTTGTAATAAAATTTTGCTCATGCTATTGAGCTATAATTCACAAGCAAAAATATCTTGATAAATTGCAAATTTCTATTAGAAGATATGTCATGAATGTGTGAAAAATTGCGGAATTTTCGTGAAATTTAACTGAATTCAGAGTTATTTGACCCCAAAACTAGGTCAAATGCTCTTTTTTTAACATTCATGCTAAGGGACCCTAAAATATACTATTTAGTGAAAAAAAAACTTCCATGAAAGAACTAATTGCAGTGTGCAGGCACAATACAAATCGTCAATATTATCTCTAATTTATCAGAAAAATTACGAAAAATAGGATATTTACTCCAGTTCTATTTTAAAAAATACCAATTTCCCCACGGAAATTTCACTTAGTAACCAAATTTCAGATGTTTTCCCAAGCTGTGAGCGAAAATGATAGAGTTTTAAGGTCCACTATAGAAAATATTGACTTTTGAACTTGACATGATTTTTGAAAATGACAAAAAGTCAAAAATCGAGCATTTTCAATTTTACCCCAGAAGCCAGGATTTTGATGAAATCAATTTTTTCAAATATCTGCATGTTAAGAACATTATTAGGTATAATATAAAACCAATTTTGTATGTGCCAGGCAAGTCTAAGCTACGGTAATGAAAGCCTCAATTTGGGGTGATTTTGCTGCCGAAAACTTTAAATTTTGGCGAAAAGTTGGCTGAAAACCTTTAAACTTTGAAGGGCCACAGTAAAAAAAATATTTGCAGCAATGAAATTTTTTAAACATTTTTCATGGTTTAAGAAGTCAATGGGTGACTCTGCAAAATTTCGTGAAATTCTGAGATGGTCATCCGAACAGCTTGTCCCATATCATTTGATTCTCTCAGAGACGCTTCATTAAAGTAAAAGACAAAAGACATGCTGTGCAGTGTAGGCCTAATTGCTATTTAATCAGTCTGCTGCATGGGATATAAAAAGCAGAACAGTTCTGCTGGTATGTTGGCATAATAGCTGGATGACAGTGAAAAGCAGTCAGGCACGACGATCGCGAATTTGTAATGACACTGCAGCAGAACATTTAAAATTCCCGGGAAAAATGTACATTTTAGTTTAGAAAATAAAAATTTATTGTCACAGAAGTTTACCAAAAGTTGATGGAAGCAAGATAATATTCTATTCAGACTGCATGCCAAGTTTTAATGACATAGGAGAAACAGCACAACCAGGGGAGTTGTCATATTTTTTCCTGAAACTCCTCTCGCAATACAGGCTGCAAGCAGCTGTAATAAAAATTACAATTATTCTACTTGTCATTGTTGGATACGGATTTATGCACAAAAACAAAACAGCAACTTTTTTTTGTAGGAAAGCAAATGTTCTGGAGATGTAATGTAATAATGTAAGGGGCCGACCAGATGATCTTTGGGGAGGGAGGGGGGCTATGGCTGACACTGAAAAAAAAAAGAAGTTTGTTTAGCATGTAAAAAAAAAGAAGAAGTTTGTTTCCACCTATAGATAGGGTACCACAGTATACTACCACAATGTTAAGCAATTTATGGGCCCATGTCCAATAAAGTTTCTGATTAACAAGTTGTTTGTGCCTACAACATGTTTAGGCCTAATCTGCATTTATTTGATTATATAGGCCACGAGGTCCGCCCCTGGATCCAGCACTTTCAATCAAGACTTACATTGTTTTCTTTTCAATTACTTTTTATTTCAATCTTGCACTGCAAACACATAGTGGCATAAGGAAAAACAAAATTAATGCTTATAAATTTAGGTAAAACTAGAAATGTCATAACCGGAAACCGGTGAATGATGCGCTGCCCGGACTGAGTCTTAAGGGTGAATCACACATGTATCCGTAGCTAGTGTATATCCCACCGTGTAATATTTCAGTCAAATCTTGGCTCACAGAATCAATGCTGTCTTGGCTAAATACACATTTCCTGGCCATCCCACTGACCCAAACTATCCACCTGTCTTTGATTTTACTCTCCTGTCTTTCTGCCCAGGAGTAATTTACCAGCTTGTTATTGCTCTCTCATTTACGATTGGTAACACTGCTATTCCTTTAAAAAAAACGTGCAAGCACTTTTAAGAGTTTCTTGCATCTATCTATCTATCTATCTATCTATCTATCTATCTATCTATCTATCTATCTATCTATCTATCTATCTATCTATCTGTCTGTTTATCTATCTATCTATCTATCTATCTATCTATCTATCTATCTATCTATCCATCTATCTATGTGTTTAGCTGTCTATCTATCTGTCTATCTATCTCGAGGCCTTCCCTTCCTTCCCCCACTACATTCTTCCCTTCATTAATTTGTTCATTCCTTTGTTCATTCCTTCCTTCATTCCTTCTTTTCTTCATTCCTTATTGCATTCTTTCTACCGAATTTGTAAACACTGGATCTAGCTGGCACCAGGATGCTTTTAGGACAAATTTAGTATAAACAAGTTGTTGATAACAGCTAACTTTTACAGTTAACATCAAACTGGACTGGTACAAGGTGTGACATGTTTGTAACACATTTTGGTATGACCTAGTTCTATGTGATAAATGGACATTCTTGAAGTATAAAGTATATGCTGACCTGCTTTTTTCACTTCTAAGGGAATACTTGATATGTGAACAGGAATTAAGGTATGTTTTTCTTTAGGCTTTCTTATCATTGTCAGCTAATAGTAAATAACATGTCACATGAAATATTGTCCATTAGATTTTTGATATGATTAGCCATAGTCTGGTGACCTGCTATGTGAATGCATACAGGCCAGAAGACCAGGCTAATGCAGCCATAGCCATGCTGGGAGAGCAGTGTGTGTAGAACTGTGGAAGAAATACTCCTAGGGAAATACTTTCAAAATGTCACAATAAAGCCACTAAATGTTAGTTTAAAGATCCGGGGACAAACTTTATGACAGTAACGTAACATACAGTGAAGAAGGGCTGTGAAAGTAGTGGCAGGTGCCCAGTAGCTGTTACATAAAATTAGGCCTAAATGTTAATATTTCAGTGTGTGCAAAAAGTAGAACTGTGGAAGAAATACTCCTAGGGAAATACTTTCAAAATGTCACAATAAAGCCACTAAATGTTAGTTTAAAGATCCGGGGACAAACTTTATGACAGCAACGTAACATACAGTGAAGAAGGGCTGTGAAAGTAGTGGCAGGTGCCCAGTAGCTGTTACATAAAATTAGGCCTAAATGTTAATATTTCAGTGTGTGCAAAAAATCTCCCTTACGAAATGGAGGCACTGCCCTGCCACCTAGTTGGCAGGCAGCGCAAATAGTGGATAGATGGGCTAATCCAAAAATGTCATGCATGTAGCTGAAGTGAATGACCTCTCTTTAACTGTTTGCTACATTTAGTGGAAAATAGTGTCATTATATTGATCAGTTCAGAACTTCAGATTTTAACTATTTCAACAAGTTATGTTGACTATTTAGTCTATTTTCACTACGATTTCGTTCGGTAGACAGGTCATGCACTCAAGGATTTAGGTCACGTCATCTTTCCCTCCCTTCTTTTCTCAGTTGTCAGTTGACTGTCAAACAACAAAGACATGAAACTTATTTATCATGCGTTCTCTGGATTTTTACCATGACGGATTCGGGGCTTTTACAAAGATGAAAATGATGAACAAGGAATGAGAGATCACAGTGTAAACATGGATTTATTTTTCGTAGTAAGTGGAGAATCATTAGCTTTCCTTTTTAAATGGGGTTCACAGCAGCTGTCGAAATTTTAGAGATACATCGTAGATAGGCCTTGCACATCTTGTTACAAATGATAGTGTGTATTTCACCCAGAGAAATGGTGTAGGCCTATTTGAAAAAATCGAAACTGGTGCAAACATGCAGGTGCTTGGCCGGAACACCAACTTCAACAAGCCTGGTCTTGCAAAGCTGAGGCTTTCCTATGACGTAAATTGTTTTGCGCAACTTTCTTCTGAGTTTTGCAGAAGTTTTTAGGCTACCAGTGGGTCTCTGATTCCTGGAGTTTGCACGGCAATATCTCTGTCCTCGTCACACAGGCAATCTCAGTTTATACTTTTATTATGTAATTTGATGTACATGCTGTCAGCATGTAAATTAAAATGTTTCTGGCCGCACCAGTTCAGCAGATAATGCCTGTTGTAATCGGCCTCCCAGGCCTTGTCAAATGGCATCAAGCATGTCAAGTTCTTGCTCAGTCAGTCTCGTTCTCAGGTCACAATTAGTTCACAATTTTTCGTTACGTCACTGGTGTCTGTAAACAATATGGCAGCGTCCTTGAATGATCATTTCCTCCGCCTAGAACTATCTTCAAAATGGTAGGTCCATCCCTTTAACTACTTAGCCACCAAATGAATTCTGATAGGTAGCGTCCTAGTATAAAGTTAGGACGCCACCCCCTCTAGTGGTTTCTTGTAACATTACGCTTTTGTAAACCTATGTTACACAGAGAAACCAACACGGACTTATGTAATGTAAAGCTTAATAAAGAGATAACATATAAACTGTGTTGATATGCTCAATTTAACCTTGCAATGATCACTTCGTGACGTCACCTATGTATTAATGATTGTTGTGACGTCATCCGAATGATCTGACGTGACGTCATTCTGGAATAAAATGGAGAACTAAACGCACGCACGCTTCATGTTATCAATACATGGTGTCAGGTAGCGGTTGAATATCACGCCAAGGATTATCTTTTAAGTCTGATCTCAGTGGAAAACAGACATGGATAACCTAAAGCAGCCTGAGCATTTAAAAATGGAGGGCGATATGGCCGAAAACTGGAGGATTTTTCACCAAAGATTTGAGCTTTATGTGTCTCTGTCTGGAGCGAAAACGAAGCTAAAAGAAGCAGGACAGTTGGTGCAGCTCCTCACTCATTGTATGGGACCAGATGCAATGAAGGAAATATACAATTCCTTTGTTTATGCTGATGGAGAAGACAAGAACGACTTGGAAACTGTCTTAAAAAAGATGGAAGCGCACTGCAAACCAAGTTCTGACCCTCGGTGGGAGAGATGGCAACTCAAGAATATGCGGCAGTCAGATGGTGAAAAAATCGACGCGTATGTTGCCAGACTCCGAGTAAAAGCCAAGGACTGTAAATTCAAGGACGAAGATGAAGGTATTTGTGACCACATTATTCACACTTGTCAGAAAGAAAATTTGAGAGACAAATTGTGGCGGCTCAAAAACCCGTCATTAACAGATGTCATTGCTACGTGTCGATCTTATGAAACCAGTGATGAGTACAGTAAACAATTCAAGTCATCTCAAGGTGGTGAGTCAAGTTCAGTTGCGTACGCTAAGCACAAGACGAAGTATCAAAACCGAAGTTACTCCAGTCGTAATGCTAGTCATCAGAAAGACAGCAGATCAGACGGTAGTCACAGTGCTAGTAAAACGAGTGAACAAGGCAGCTGTAGTCGATGCGGCGAAGACCACGGAACGGAACGATGTCCGGCGATCGGAAGGATTTGCTCAAAATGCGGAAGAAAAGATCACTATGCAGCGATGTGTCGTACCGCGAAGAACAAGTACAAGAAAAGACACTCGAGCTGGAAAAAGAAATCTGTTCGCGCAGTGGACAAGCAAGACTTCAGCGACACCGACAGCGATTCGGAAACATTCTTCTGTGGTTCGGTGACAGTCGACTTGAGAAATGACTCTGTGTGTGATGATTTGAGAAATGACTCTTTTTGTGATGATTTGAGAAATGACTCTTTGTGTGATTATTTGAGAAATGACTCTTTGTGTGATTATTTGAGAAATGACTCTTTGTGTGATGACTCTAATGAGACCAATGACTATGTTGATGTGAGAAATGACTCTAACATGTCCAATGACAATGTTGATGAAAATGCAATGTTGAATGATGTCTATTGTGATGTTGCAATGTTGTATGATGGTCATGATGATTGTGTAGATCAAAACTGTGTGTGCTCCATTGATGATAGTCAGAAATTTGATTCGATGTTTGTAGCTCCATTACTTGTCAATGATGAGAAAGTGATTCCGTTCAAGTTAGACACAGGTGCTGTCAATGTGAATCTTATGACTAAAGCTGACTTTAGATCTTTGAAGTCTAGGCCAAAGTTATCTGAGAGCAAAGCGAATCTTAATGCAGTCAATGATACAAAGATTGAAATTGAGGGAAAATGCAGACTCAGTGTCAAAGTAGGTAGCTCAGTGTATCACTGTTTGTTCTATGTCGTGCCTACGGGACAGACTCTCTTAGGAGATCGTGATTGTGTGAGGCTAGGATTAGTCAAACGTGTGGCTAGTGTGAAGCGTAAAAATGATGCCACAGTGGCTCAGTTGGTCAAACAGAAATTTCCTAAATTGTTTGTAGGAACAGGTTGTTTGCAAGGTGAACACAAAATTACCTTGAAGCCAGATGCTATTCCAGTGATTCAGCCTATGAGAAGGGTGCCACAATCTCGTTTGAAACCTCTTAAGAAACTGCTAGATGAGCAAGTCAGTGCAGGGTTCATTCAGCCAGTAGATGAGCCGACAGCCTGGGTTAATCAGTTTGTGATGGCAGAAAAGAAAAATGGCAGTTATAGACTGTGTATCGATCCCAAAAATCTAAATGAAGCAATTATGAGAGAGCACTACCCAATTCCTAGAAAGGATGATATTTTGGCAGATTTGACTAATGGTAAAGTGTTTTCCAAGCTAGACGCATCATCAGGGTTTCATCAAGTGAAGCTAGATCACAGCAGTTCGTTGCTCACAACGTTCAATACACCCTATGGTCGTTACAGGTATTTAAGGTTACCTATGGGTATTTCGTCAGCGAGCGAGGTATTCTACAAGAAGTTAGAAGAGATCGTACAAGGCCTTCAAGGCATTCGAGTCTATATTGATGACATTATTGTCTGGGGTTCTACAGTGCAAGAGCATGACAGAAATTTATTTGCACTACTAGATAGACTTACACAGGCAGGTCTAGTCTTAAATTTTGAGAAATGTGAGTTCAAGGTTGGAGAGTTGACCTATTTAGGTGAAGTTATTTCAGAACACGGATGTAAGCCTGATCCCAGCAAAATTCAAGCAATTAGAGACTTCCCTACTCCCAAGGATAAGCATGATATCCAGAGGTTGTTAGGCATGGTGAATTTTCTTAACCGGTTCATTCCGAACTTATCCCCCCATACCAAGCACATCCGATCATTACTGCAGAATGATGTGGAGTGGAATTGGTCGCATGAACATGAGAGTGAATTTGAAGCTCTTAAAGCTGGTATCTCGCAGGAGAATAGTTTAGCTTTCTTTGATCCGAGTAAGCCAATCAAGCTTTCGAATGACGCTAGCAAAGATGGTCTAGGTGCTTGTTTGTTGATTTTCAGCGAGAATGTCTGGAAACCTGTAGCGTATGCCTCTAGAGGAATGACTAGAGCCGAAAGAAATTATGCGCAGATAGAAAAAGAGTTACTAGCGATAGCTTTCGCATGTGAAAGGTTTCATAACTATGTGTATGGCCTCGATGTTCTAGTGGAAACTGACCACAGACCACTCATTTCTATCTTTAAGAAGTCATTGTATGACACACCAGCCAGACTGCAAAGGTTGCGTCTGAGATTGCAGAAGTACAATCTGAAGTTAGAGTTCACACCCGCAAACAGTTAGCCGTTGCAGATGCTCTATCCAGGGCCTTTCCCAAGTGTAAGGATGACTCATTTGTCAGTGAATTGGACGAAGACATAGCCATTCACGTGTGTGCTATTAAGGCAGAAGTTTCCTTGTCAGAGGAAAAATGGAAATCATTTGCTCATGAGACTTCGAAAGATCGTGAATTACAGAATGTGATTGATGTACTCTCATCAGGAGATGGTATCATTCCAAAGCCTTATGTAAACTTTCTTGATGAGTTAGATGTAATTGACGGGGTACTCCTAAAAGGGAAGAGAGTTGTTGTACCAAGATCACTTAGAGCAGAAATGTTAGACAGAATTCATGAAGGTCACATGGGTAGAGAAAAGTGTAAAAGAAGAGCCAGAGATCATGTGTATTGGCCTAACATGAATCAAGATATAGACAATCTTGTTGAGAAGTGTGGTACTTGTCAGAGCATGAGATATGCTCAACCCCGTGAACCTCTTTCACCACATGATAAGGGTGAAGCGCCTTATGAAAAGGTTGGATGTGATTTGTTTTATTTTCACAACAAGACATATTTGATTGTTACTGATTATTATTCGCATTACCCTGAAATTGCATTGTTGTCAAGCGAGAGTAGTTCTCAAGTTATTCTCAAGATGAAATCAATATTTGCCAGATGGGGTATTCCAGGTACGGTGATGAGTGACAATGGTCCTCAATTTGCAAGTAATGAATTTCGTCAATTTGCACAACTGTGGGAATTCAATCATGTAACTAGCAGTCCCCACTATCCTAGGTCAAACGGACTTGTAGAGAACAGTGTCAAAGTTGTGAAACGCTTGTTAGAGAAAGCTCTGAAGGATAATCAAGATCCATATTTATCTCTGTTAGCGTATCGTGAGACTCCCCTAGAGTCTGGAAGAAGTCCAGCGGAATTGATTATGGGTAGGAAACTACGCACTAGGTTACCAAGTGTGAAAATTGTGCACAATGCTGTTGATTATTCTGTTGATGGAAGTAGACCATCTGAAAGTCAGTTGGTTAGTTACAACAAGGGCACAAGAAGTCTTAAACCACTTGTGTCAGGTCAAATTGTGAGAATCCGCAACAAAGGTGGAAAACCAGGTTGGTCTGATAAAGCACAAATTGTACAGCCAGAGGGACCTAGATCCTATGTTGTCAGAACTGAAAGAGGTGCTACTCTTAGAAGGAACAGGAATGATATTTTGTTAACACCTGAAACATTCCAAACTATTGTGCCAGATCGTGATCCAATTGTTGATTGTTCATCTCAGAATTTGCCAGATCGTTCAGAGAAACATGTACATAAATCAAGAAATGTGAATGTTGATCCAAATGTTGTTGGAAATGATGTGAATGTCAGAGTGAGTGCAAGAGTTAGAAATAAGCCTAAAAGATTAATTGAAGAATGTTAAGCGTTTTGCTCACTGGTGGTGTTGTGAACCAGTGCAGTTGATTTAATAGTTAAGTTGCTGTTTTTATGCAATTATAGTAATAAGTTGTGATAACAGGAGTTTGATGATCTGTTCAAAGGTTTCTTAGTCAGACGTTAAGTAAGTTGAATTTAGATTCTCCAGATCTGATTGAAGTAATTATTAAATTTTGAATTTAATGTGTAATTACTGTAAATTACTTCTTTCTCTCTTAAAAGGGAAGATGTGTTGATATGCTCAATTTAACCTTGCAATGATCACTTCGTGACGTCACCTATGTATTAATGATTGTTGTGACGTCATCCGAATGATCTGACGTGACGTCATTCTGGAATAAAATGGAGAACTAAACGCACGCACGCTTCATGTTATCAATACATAAACATGACTAAGAGATAACATATAAACATGACTAAGAACAAACTGGTACACAAGAAAGTGTATGAGAAGCATGGACAACTCCATAAGTAAATAGCACGTATTCATGACTAAAACAAACTGGAACACAAAATGTTATGAGAAGTAATTAAAAGAAATTACAAATCTTAACATAATTATAGACTAGGTAAGTATAAACGATAGAACGAGAACTGAACAAATACACAGAATTGTGTTGAAGTATTTTATCAGAAAAATCAGAGCAAGGTTAAGCATGCACGTAATGTTCTTCAAACACTGGTTGAGACATCCATCGCCCAACTTTCCTGACAGAATCAGGATTGACACCTGCTTGAATAGCATTGGTTGCTCCAGAAGGACGAAAACACTTGGCAGTGTACCTTGGTGGAAGACCAGCTAATGATATGGAAGTCTGTAATATTTTGGAAACAGTAGAACTTGAAACAGCTGAATAAGGTCTACTCAAAGTGAGAAAAACAGGACCATTAGGAGGTCTCTGAGATTCAGTACGGGCAATATACACTTTTAAAGCTTTGACAGGGTCAATTCTTGGTAAACTGCAAGAAGGCACAGTAACCTCAAATCCATCACGATAATAGTCATTCTTGATACCATGGAACAAAATGGAGAGCGTGCCATCGTCATGAAATTTTAACTGATTCACATTAAAAGTAACATTTGTAGAGGTGGCAAGAATAGAATCATAAACCACAGCACGTGGTGCAATATCCGATGGCCGCAGCATTGTCACAAAAGCCAACAATGTAATGGCCTTCAATCGTAAATCCTTGATTGATAACATGTCATTGTCAGCCCATCTGTTAAAAAGTTCATGAAACAGAGCAACAGGCATGACTAATGATCGCTGACGTGGTATAAAAGTCCCAGACTTAATCAAGGCAGTAACAAGTTTATTGAGATCAGTATTATCCATAATGTTGGGTATCCCAAGGCCCTCGCAAAGGCAGCCAATAGCAGCCGATACAGACACCAGCTGACTCTGTGGGCGATCAGACGATTCAGATAACTCAATTAAAAAATCCGCAATAACTCTTGATTCATTCGGAGGAAAGGAAGATCCAGATTGAACACAAAAAGTCCTCAGTTTAGATAGCATCCTGTCATACAATTCCAGAGTGGATTTAGCCCAATACATGGGCAACTGACGTTGGACTCTTTGATTCCAACCAAGGGTTTTTAATTTCTGCGCCCAGATACTCGCCAGGCAAACAGTTTCCACTGAGGATTTTTCAAAGGTTCTGGAACTGGAGCAGGCAGAATCCTTTGAATCACCCTGTCCGAATTGGGAATGGCCATTGGCCAGTCTGTCATCATCGACCACAGATCCTGGAACCAGGGTTGGGCCGGCCATAATGGGGCAACAATGGTCGCTTCTGCTTCCTGCCTTTTCAACACTTGCAAAATTTTGGGGATGAGCCAAAATGGGGGGTTCACGTAGTTGTTGTGAATGGCCCAATCCTGCTGGGCTAAACAGTCTACACCTGTTGAATTTGGGTCGTAATATAGACTGTTGTAACATGGAAGATGTGTGGAGATTACCGAGGCGCACCGGTCGACCGTATGCGGGCCCTACCATCTGTCTAATTTTCTGAACATATATGGATGTAGTCGCCATTCGTACGGAGATGTAATTCTCGATAAAGCATCCGCCTGAAGATTCAGCTTGCCTGCAAGATATTTGGCTCGAAGTTCGATATTCCATTTGTTGGCCTCGACCCACACGGACTGGGCTAACTGTCCGAGACTTGTACTTGGGCTGTACAGGTGATTTACACATGCCACTGTTGTAATATTGTCCGACAACACCTGAACACACATCTTTCGGAGGAGGGGTCCAAATGACTTTAAAGCCTGACCGACGGCTAGAAGTTCCCGGTAATTGCTCGGCATGTGGGAGACCCACGAAGTCCAAAGTCCTGACGCCTCCCTGTTGCCGATGCATGCTCCCCAGCCAGTAGAAGAAGCATCGGTTTCCAATTGACAATCAACAGTGCGAACTCTCAGAGGGGCACCATTCCAGTTGTCTAATGCTGTACACCACCAAGATAATTCAGATTTAACATCCATTGGTAAATAAACGAGACCATCCCAAGAAAGTCTCCTTGCTATGAAACGGTAAATATTTTGTAATAAAAGTTTTCCAGGAAAAATTGCTTTAGTCATTGAAATACATTGTCCAGCTATTCTAGCAAGCCGACGTATCTGATTTGAGTTGAACACACGTTTGATGTCCTTCTTAAGTTTAACAATACGGTCACGGGATATCTTAATCCAAGGAACATTGTCCGGACCAACACTTTCAATCTCATATCCAATGTAGGCACAACAAGTGGTATCAGAAAAGTCACTTTTTTCATAATTAATTGTCCAACCTAAATCCTCGAGGGTATGTACTAAGAAGTCCTTGTGATCAGTTGATTTTGAGGGTTCACACATTAGTAAAAAATACTAAAACACAAAAAGTCCTCAGTTTAGATAGCATCCTGTCATACAATTCCAGAGTGGATTTAGCCCAATACATGGGCAACTGACGTTGGACTCTTTGATTCCAACCAAGGGTTTTTAATTTCTGCGCCCAGATACTCGCCAGGCAAACAGTTTCCACTGAGGATTTTTCAAAGGTTCTGGAACTGGAGCAGGCAGAATCCTTTGAATCACCCTGTCCGAATTGGGAATGGCCATTGGCCAGTCTGTCATCATCGACCACAGATCCTGGAACCAGGGTTGGGCCGGCCATAATGGGGCAACAATGGTCGCTTCTGCTTCCTGCCTTTTCAACACTTGCAAAATTTTGGGGATGAGCCAAAATGGGGGGTTCACGTAGTTGTTGTGAATGGCCCAATCCTGCTGGGCTAAACAGTCTACACCTGTTGAATTTGGGTCGTAATATAGACTGTTGTAACATGGAAGATGTGTGGAGATTACCGAGGCGCACCGGTCGACCGTATGCGGGCCCTACCATCTGTCTAATTTTCTGAACATATATGGATGTAGTCGCCATTCGTACGGAGATGTAATTCTCGATAAAGCATCCGCCTGAAGATTCAGCTTGCCTGCAAGATATTTGGCTCGAAGTTCGATATTCCATTTGTTGGCCTCGACCCACACGGACTGGGCTAACTGTCCGAGACTTGTACTTGGGCTGTACAGGTGATTTACACATGCCACTGTTGTAATATTGTCCGACAACACCTGAACACACATCTTTCGGAGGAGGGGTCCAAATGACTTTAAAGCCTGACCGACGGCTAGAAGTTCCCGGTAATTGCTCGGCATGTGGGAGACCCACGAAGTCCAAAGTCCTGACGCCTCCCTGTTGCCGATGCATGCTCCCCAGCCAGTAGAAGAAGCATCGGTTTCCAATTGACAATCAACAGTGCGAACTCTCAGAGGGGCACCATTCCAGTTGTCTAATGCTGTACACCACCAAGATAATTCAGATTTAACATCCATTGGTAAATAAACGAGACCATCCCAAGAAAGTCTCCTTGCTATGAAACGGTAAATATTTTGTAATAAAAGTTTTCCAGGAAAAATTGCTTTAGTCATTGAAATACATTGTCCAGCTATTCTAGCAAGCCGACGTATCTGATTTGAGTTGAACACACGTTTGATGTCCTTCTTAAGTTTAACAATACGGTCACGGGATATCTTAATCCAAGGAACATTGTCCGGACCAACACTTTCAATCTCATATCCAATGTAGGCACAACAAGTGGTATCAGAAAAGTCACTTTTTTCATAATTAATTGTCCAACCTAAATCCTCGAGGGTATGTACTAAGAAGTCCTTGTGATCAGTTGATTTTGAGGGTTCACACATTAGTAAAAAATCATCAACCCAAATTGTAATCCGTAGACCTTGTTCTCTTAAATACTGGATAACTGGACGCAATACTTTGTAGAAATAGTAAGGGCTACATGACAGGCCCTGGGGTAAGGAGCACCACATATAATACTCCTTTCCAACTAATACCAAGATACTTCTGGCAATCATCTCATACTGGCACATGTATAAATCCATCTTTTAAATCAACAGAATACAAAACATCATCAGTGACAATTTGTTCTGACACATAAGACACACCTTCATAACAAAATTTTGGACAAACAAGGTACTGGATCAAATTGTGCAAGTTAACAAGCAACCGTTTCTTGCCATTACGTTTTGCTATACATTTAATAGGCGAAACACAATAAACTTCAGAACCATCACACTTTGTCCTAGTATAAAGTGAGGACGCCACCCCCTCTAGTGGTTTCTCGTAACATTACGCGTAGTAAGAATTCTGAAATATATAGATAGATAGATAGATAGATAGATAGATAGATAGATAGATAGATAGATACAGTGGCGTAGCTAGTGGGGGGCAGGGGGGCAAATTGCCCCACCAGACAACTGTTTGGGGGAAAATGGGGAAATGGGGGTAAAAATAAGGAAATGGGGGAAATAGGGAGAGGGGAAAATAAGGGGAAAAGGGGGAAGCAAAAGGGAAAAACAGGAAAGAAAAAGAGAAAAGGAAGATGAAAGGCATACTTTTACTTTTTAAATGGAAATCCTATTGAAATTCATGCTCACACTGTTAAAAAAAATTCCGTACGTAAATTTTATGTTTTCTTTACAAACTAGCAACAACTATTTTAAGGATGTCTCTGTTTGTCATGGAACGCCTACATACAGAAGTATTTCGCATTTGATAAAAGACAGATGGGGGAGTCTACATCACAGCAAAATCAACCTTCAATTTATAAGTTTTTGAATCTCCTTGTGAGTTTAATGTAGTTCCTAAGGAAAGATATTTTCATTACCTGATTTTTTTATGTGGTACATAGCAGCAACTTTCCAACACTTGGTTCTCTTTAGCTCTCCTTTGTAGCAAGTGTGCAGCATCATCATTTTTAAAGCGTTTCCAGTATTTTATATGTTTAATGAATAATGTGAGTTCCATGGTTTCTAAAAATTTGAAAAAACCTGTGTCATTCATACGCCGGGTTGCCGATTGCTTTTTGGGGGAAATTTAGGGTCATTTCCCCCCTCCCCCCCCAGAGAAAAACCCCAGCTACGCCACTGGATAGATAGATAGATATCAAACTTGGTCCGGGTCGGTCCAGACCAAGTCGGTCTGGATTACCGAAATTCCTTATCACAAGGAAAATGAAATAGGCCTGATTGATTGGAGTGCTCAATATAATTATGAACCCTCACCTTTATTGGAGGTCCTTGTAGAAGGTGTTGCATAATATTTAAATTCTGAAAATACGAGAACTATAGAAACGTCATCATGCAAGTGATTAATTGTCATATCACCCCTCCGGCCTCCCCCTCTTCCTGCTTGTTCCATTTTATTTTTGTCAGGAATAGACGTAATTTGAGAGCCTCACACCACACAACATTACAATATAATAAAAGCTTCCTTGGTGCTTCGCCTCATTTATGGCTCCAATTGACGGATAATTTAAAAGCAAAACCTAAATTGAAAAGCTTCGTCAAGTCCTATTCAAAACAAGTCTATCAATCCTACCTGTAGATGATATTGTTACTATACTATTGAGTGCAGAATTCCAGTGATATTTATTTTCATATTCATTCTCATCACCATTTTCCATATCCGTTTTCTTTCTTTATTTTTTTTATTTTATTTTAATTTTATTTTTATTGTATGAAATATATACACAATTTTTGTTTTTTGTTTTTGTTGTATTTAAATTTAATTAAGGGGCCAGCAATAATCATAGTTTGTATAAACTCTGCTGTGTCCTTCTTAGTGTTGTTATTTCTATATTCTGATTGATTGTGATGTTACACTGTGAATTGTATACATGTATGTGTCATAATGTCCAC
This sequence comes from Platynereis dumerilii, assembly GCA_026936325.1. Lineage (NCBI taxonomy): Eukaryota > Metazoa > Annelida > Polychaeta > Phyllodocida > Nereididae > Platynereis > Platynereis dumerilii. The sequence continues at coordinate 271,786 of JAPTHN010000156.1, forward strand.
TAAGAAAATAAAATTCAATTCTTCCTGCTTGTTCCATTTTTGTCAACTGTGACCCAGAATTGCAGGTTCACCATGTAACGTTTATCACTGTGTTCCGGAAACTCACTGCGCACGAACGCAAGCTCAAACAGGAGCTGTTACAATGAGTAGTTTCGAAATGGAATACACACTGCATGGACATGATCAGCAATCATGAGATTTACCCCCAGAAATGACTCCTTTCTCCAAGACACCGACCCTGATGTTGTGGTCATCTTGCTCCTGATCCACTTGGCTCAGTTGGCTGTGATTCTGAGATCATCTCATGCACAAAGGTGGGTTCATTCACATAATGGGGAAATATATAATTATGCATACACTGCGCTACTACGTCATTTTCAATGTCTGACAGACATGTATGTTTTAAATTGACTGAAATGTTTTATCATAAAAAAACTAATTGTGGAAGACACTGAAGAACATAATAGAATCCTAGGAACAGAATGGATAGAATAGAATATGTCCTGAAGAATAGATAGATATTTTAAAGTAACAAAACATGTTTGGCAAATTGAGACATGTATGCTATTCACAATCATGTGAATTGGTGTCAGATTTCGGAAACTACTGGAGGCGGCAAACCGCAAATTGAAACATGAATCATAAAATTAAAACAGGAAATTCAAAATGTAAGTAAATAGGATGTCCCAGAATGTCCAAATGTAAATGAAATCAAATGAAAATCAATCAAAAGTCCCAGTAAGTACCATTTGAACATTAAAGTCCTGGTATATTTCGTGCCTGCATTGCAGTGCATGACTGAGAGTATTTACAATATACATTAATTAAAATTTAATCAAATTGTGTTAATTTGTTGAAGTTAAATCCACTTCAGAATGTCACAAAAAAGTTCATGCATCCAGATGTTAAGATGGAACGACTTAGTAAGAGGAACTGTACAGCTCCATTGTGACATACGACAGGACATTCATATTATTGACAAGCGATTGAGCCATACAGCTCAGGTAAAGGGGGTGTAAATAACAAAAGGGAACTTTAGAGACATGGGGTCAGGTATGGCCTAAGATACTAGTCCTGAGTTAAAAGATCAGGAGAGATAACATTGGAGTTTATGTGTCCAACGGAACCTTACAGCTCCTAGATGACGTATTTATTGGACACAGATAGTGGTCATGAACAATTGAACAAGACAGCTCAAGTGAATGTGTGTAAATGAGATGGGAAGACAATGGACAATAGAAGTAGCTACAATGGGGAACTTTACGACTCCCAGAAGACATGTGGTTACGAATTAAGTGAAACGTAGGGGAAATTAAACATAAGGAAAAATGTCAGGCACCAACCACACCAAACAAAACATTTTTTGGTAACCTGACTTACTAAATAAATGCACAAGGGGAGCTGTCTAGATCATGGATAGTCTGATGATTTGGGCTTTAGGTCCGGTATTTATACATTTGATAGGCTAATTAGGACGGTAGGACTCTGGCTCATGGAAAAGTTCAAATACACTAAAGTGCATTTTTGGAAACCATCCTAAAGAATAAATACATATGTGGCAAAAACAAAACAAGCACGAGCTGGCGGGCTCATGGATGGATAGGTGATTGGGGCTTTACGTCCTGTACTTATGCCCTTGGTAGGCTAATTAGGATGGGAGGACTCCGGCTCAACCAATACACTGAAGTGCTAAAAGAGGATAGTATAGGATAGGATAGGATAAATTTATTTTCGCAACATATGTACACACAGCATATAAACATAAATATCACAATTTGATAACAATTTCATTAAATGTTGCGTTGGAGGCCACCCGAGCAGATGTATATACTGCTTTAACCAATAGGTGGGTGGACCCCCTCCCCCTTATGAACCCCATTAAAGTATCATTTCGCAGGGTTGCATTTTCCTCCCTCGGCCGTATTAACCTTAGGGCAAATGGGGCATTTGCCCTGGGCCCATGACCTCAGGGGGGCCCATGATGAAGCTGAAAAGATTTGTGACAGTTAAGAAAGTGCGTCAACAGACCCGTGGACATACTTTACTGAATTTAGAGAGCTTTTTGGGCGCAAGGGGGGCCCGACACCAAATTGGCCCTATTATATGAGCAGGAGGCAATGCCCTGGGGCTCACCACCTGAGGGGGCCAATCAGTGACCAGCAACCTTAAAAAAAAACAGAATTATCAAAAATGATGTATGCAGAGGTGCCGTGGCCTAGTGCATAAGGTGTTCGCCTGGTAACTGAGACGTTGCAGGTTCGACTCCTACCCATGGCACGGAGGAACTGAGCATATCCTCCATAAGTCTTTGCTTCACTTCACCCAGGTGTAAATGGGTACTTGGCTATAGGCAGTGATGGCGATTGTAGAGTGACTTAGCATTGTGTGCGCTGGAAACGGCTGCCTGGCTGTATACTCCCCGGGGAGTTGAGAAGGGCTCATACTTGAACAGGCCTGCCAAGGGTGTAATTGTAAAGTCTGTTGAGACTGACTTCGTCGGTGTAATGGACTATAAAAAAGTCTACATTTATTCATTTAAAAGGTCAAAATTGAATTTCAGCCCATATAAAAATATCGAACAGTCATCAATATTAAGAGCTTGACAAGCTAATAAAAACATTAAGTAAGGGGCCCCTCACCTAGTTTCATCTCCATTGGGGTAGACTGGGAGGCGCCCCGATATGAAATTGTTTTGAAATTTCGTGGGCCCTCCTCATGAATATTTTGCTTCAAAATGTCAATTTTCATTTGGGGCCCTCTCCTGATTTTCGTGCAGACGTTTTTGTCTAGTTTTATGTTATACTATTCATGATTTCATATATTATATATAATGCAGATTAAAACAATTCTGCAATTACTGTGGTTCTTGATGCAGGTATTGACTATCGAGGTACAAATAAAGTCAGAATGCTATTGAAAATTCTGCTATTGCGATAATAGAGGACTAGCAATGATTTTGCCAAGGGCCCATTGTGGGGCCAGTCCGCCCCCTGGGGGGGGGCCCATTCGAAACAGTTTGCCCCAGGCCCAAAAGTGTGCTAATACGGCCCTTGATACATGCTGTAATGAACTGGTTGTTGTATTGAAGCCATGCTGTTGTGATCTTGGTCTGCGTAAAAAAATATTGAAGCCATGCTGTAGTGAACTTGGCTGATGTGAGTGACCATGCTGAAAGTGATCTTGGTCTATTTAAAAAAAAATAAAACTAGTAATTATTTAAAGCTATGCTGTTGTGATCTTGGCTATGACCATACTGTTGCGATCTTGGTCTTTATGATTTAGTAACATCTACTTAAATCTGACGTAAATCTACTTAAATAAAGATGTAACACTAGTGGCACATTCAGCATAGTGATGCAGACCGGACCACCTTTTAGAGGGTGGTCCGGTATTTACAAAAGTGGTCCGGTCCTGATCTGGTCCAGGGTGAGGTGGTCCGATTTTGTTACTGGACCGGTCCAGAAGCGGTCCATCAGCATTTTGAAAACTTATGATAAAAATGAGGGTTTAAACAAGATATTTGACAAAAATTTCTTTTTTAGATATGCCAAAATTCATGCGATACCCTTAATGACATGAAAAATCACTGGAACGGTCCGGACCGGCACTTTACCGGTCCGGTCCATCACTGGACCGGTTTTTTGTAGGTGGTCCGGTATTTTGGCGGTCCAGCGCTGGACCGCGGACCGGACCGGTCCAAGGTGGTCCGGTCTGCATCACTAAAGGTGGGGTCTCACCTCTTACCTCATCAAAATCACCTCATTTCCACCTCCTTTCCCTTCACACACCCCCATATGCCTCAAAAAATTATAACTGCCCATATCCACATATAAACCAACTCACCCATACCACCCTAATTCCTCATTCCAGCCCCTCCCCCAATCTGGATCTGCCTCTGGCTGCCCTCACTCATACGTTGTCCAAGGAAAACAAGGCCCCTGACAATCTTCACCTCATCTATTATACACATTCGCTCTTTTTTCATACACGCCTTTCTGATGACCACAATTCTGAACCAATTCCTGGTTCCCTTTTCACTTCGATTCAAACGTTTATGTAGGCCTACTGACAACACAAGCAATAGCAATGCCCCACATGCTGGCCATTCCCGGGACTACCTAAAGGCCGGGACAAGCGCCCGGGACGACACGGGACGCCCGGGACGAACTAATTGCCGTGACAGAGCTCCGGGACAGCCCTTGCTGACTATAAATGGTCATAGTTAGATAGCTATTTGATGTACAAAAATGGCAGACCACTTTTTGGAAAGCTGAGATGCTAACCCATCGAAATGAATGAAAAAAATAAGCATAACAAACGTTTTTCTATGAAAATACAACAATTTGTCAAAATGTCACATAAAATATTATATCACAAAGGTGAAAAAAACATGACTTCTTAAACATCAAATATGACTAATTTCCTCACCTTTGGCATTGACGAAACTTAGCTTAAAATGGAGTCTGAATGTCAGCTTATACAAGGTATTTAAAAATTTTATTTTATTTGGTTCTTTAGTGTTCAAAAAAGACCTGACATGCATTTAAAATGATTGGCTCCAGCGTACTTCTGAAAAATATCTGAAGTAGGCCCTACCTCTGCTAAAATTCTGCAAAAAGCAACTGAATTATATTATTCATTGCAGAACTTGCTTTTCCTTCTGCAATGAATGTACCAATATGTAGGAATTATGCAGACTCATGCAAAAAGTAACACATTTTTAGAAGCAGTTTTTGTCAAAGATGTTTGAGATATAAGGGAGTCATCGTGTGGAATTTTCTTTTTGACGTTGTAATGAGTAATCATACATTATCCACTATAAAAAAAATAGCATGCAATGCATGCACCGTGTCCTCGAGCAATTTAATAACCCTTATAACTCAATGGGATATGATCATTACATTAACACATCTCTATAAATTGTTGAAAGTTGCATTCTATCTATAGATCTATCAATCTACCTATCAATCTATCTATCTGTCTATCTATGAGTCTATCTGTCTGTCTGTCTATCTGTCTATCTTTAGTAATTGGCTGAAGCATAAATCTCAGGTTGTGGTGCACCCCACTTTGTCTCAGGGCGGAAGGGCCAAAGGGAAGAAGAAGAAGATGCTTCTTAGAAATCGTCTGCTGAGCAAGGAGGAATTTGGGGGATTAAAGTTAACTATTTAGAGCAGTGAGACATAAGATTAAAGCCAGGGCATCTAGTGCAACAGTGTAAACACTGGGCATCATAATGGCATCATAACTTTGGATTGTTCTTGCATCAGTGAAATGCTTTTCGATCCACACCAACTTTGTTATGACAATCCCATGCATTGATGACGACAAAGGGCCCGAGGCCCTGCTCTCGGACACAAAAACGCCTGAAGAAATACCTCCTTGTTAATGATTTAGATTTTTGGGCTTGTCTACTGAAATTCAAAGGGATTAAAAGTAATTCTTGGAGTCTTGCATACATAGGGCGCTTTTCTTTCACAACTCCAAGACTCAGACAAGCTTTCCAGGAATAGGCAGTCATCTGTTATGTGATTAAATGGTAGGTTGTCACTTGTCAGATATATATGCAAAAAATACACAACCAGTCCTTGAGATCTCTGTTAATAGATACACTGTATTGTCAGCGGGACAAACGAAATTGTACTAGGCCTATAAAAAGTCTACACTTTTGCAAATTTGGGAATCTTGTAATTCTTTATCAATATTCTCTGTCTCTATTTCTCTATCTTCCTACAGCTAGTTGTAGGCCTATAGCGTAAAAGATCAGTTTTTTTTTCTATGAATAGATAGATAGATAGATAGATAGATAGATAGATAGATAGGTAGATAGGTAGATAGATAGATAGACAGATAGAAACAAAAAACTTGCATAAATTCAAACTCAATGCAAATAAAGTTGAATATCTATGAAAAGGAACATGGATATTGAGGAATAAAGTTTCTCTAGAGAGAGAGCATGACCCCAGCTTTCTAAAAAGTGGTCTGCCGTTTCTGTATCTCAAATGGTTGTCCCTCTTTCAGCAAAAAGTCATTGAATTTGCTGTCCCGGAACTCTGTCCCGGCAATTGGTTCGTCCCGGGCGTCCCGTGTCGTCCCGGACGCTTGTCCCGGCTTTTAGGTTCTCCCGCCATTCCCTGCGTGATCATACTTCCGGTCTGAACAGTTTGTTTTGATCCAGGCTGCATTTTCGCGCCAGTCTGCTGTTGCTTAATTGACAGTGATCTTTCTATACATCTATGCTTTGCATGCTTTGTTGTGATTCATCATTCACATATCTATATTGTATCAAAAGATAGTGAATGTCAAGTGGATGACGAATTTGGTTAATTCTCTGATTAAGGTCTGAGTGAAGTTGTGTATTGACAGCTGGTGAACTGTAGAACTGTAGAACTGTAGAACTGTAGAACTGTAGAAACTGTAGAACTGTAGAACTGTAGAAGGTGATAGGCCGGAAACCGTGCAGGTTTGTTGGCCTCTCCTTGTTGTCTTGTGTGGTGGTCTTCTGGGCTCAATGATGGACTCTTTGGTACAGTTCCTTGGATATATACAGCATATCTTCGATGTAATTATTGTGCGCATGCGCCTGACTTGAGCGGATTATGGTTTATCTTTCCATATGAGAATGTGCCATAGAAAATACATCAATAATTTAATAAATTTCCGATTTCAGTGAATATCAGTGAACATATATACAAGGTCAAAATTCCATTGAAAGAGACTATCCAGACTTTCCAACAATAAATAAATAAATAAATAAATAGCTAAATAAATAAATAAATATCAATCCTATACAATCAATTGATAGAACCCAATCACAGACAAGTTTACTCTCTAGGTTAAGGTCCAAGGCGACCATTAACCTGATGTAAACATGGGTGGTATGTACCGACATGGCATAGGGTTGACGTAAGGTCCAAGGCGACCATTACTCGCACCTTGCCATGTCGGGCCATACCTGACTAGCACCCATAAGTAGATGATACCTATCCGCTATCTCGCTATATACCCTAACTTTGCTAACATAAATAGTCTAAGCACGGTTTTTGCTAATTGCCTGAGCAAAACATTTTACAATATTGTGTTTTAGAACAGGGTTAGGGTGACACCCATCAGCCAACAGGTTGAATTTAAAGGTGGAATTGCCTTTGGCACGATTGTGTATCATCTGTTTATGTATTAGGGGGGTTGCCATATCCAAGTTTCCATTCAAATAAACGATATATTGATTGATTTCCATCAATAGCTCTTCTAATTTACTTTGCATTAATGCATAATTGTCCTCATGGACCAGATAAGTGGTCTTGTTTGCTCGAAGTCTGGATAAATTCCAGTCCTTCATTGACAACGGGTATATAGTAGTGAAGATGGGTATGGCATTCTCCCTAATAGTGTAATTCTGAATATAATTCAGAGAGTTAGTAAAAGTTAATCTGGTGGTATCTATAGAATCTAGATCAAATAACGTCTCCTGATACCTAACTGCCTTTTGTTTGACGGTTAAGTCACAGATACCAGCGGAGATATAAACGTGCATCTTTAGATTAAAATAATTATCTTCACCGTGGTGATTAATTATGGAATCTCTAATGAGATTTTCCATCTCTAGTACACCAGCACCCGGTAGTGACCAGTTGTCATCAATCAGATTAGAAAGTGGGTGCACTTTGAAATCTCTCACCCTACTATCACCTATAAGGGCATTCATTGTCTGAAATAGATAAGAGTAGACAAAACATAAACATAAATGATGCACATCTATAGATGTAGCAAGTACAGTTAATCTAAAAATCTTTCCGGATGATCGGACCACTCGTGTTTAAGAGCTGTTTTAAAGGCATTAATGGAAGTTGAGTTCACAGTGCTATTTTTTAGATTATTCCAGTCATTAATTATTCTCATTGAGAAAGAGTTTAGCCGATCCGAGGAGTTAGCTCTTAGTTTCAGTAATTTCTTAGAATGTCCACGAGTTCTTTGATCCGTATTTAGCGAGAAAAATAAGGACGGGTCAAGGTTGTCTATACCATTTAGTATTCTGAACACCTGGATCACGTCGGATCTCCGTCTTCTAAATTTTAGGGAGTCAAGTTTTAGTTCTTTAAGCCTTTCATTATATGGCCGATGGCTGATTGAACCTACTAATTTAGTGGCTCTACGTTGAACTTTCTCAATTTCCAATTGATCGAATACGTACTTAGGACTCCATATAACAGAGCCATATTCCAACAATGGTCTAACCAGGGCTTTATATAATGGCAGAAATATTGTTGGACTCATGTTGCTAAAGTTTCTGCGTAATATTCCTACCCTGCTGTTCGCTTTAGCAGTGATAGCTCTAATATGCGGTGAAAATTTCAGGTTTGAATCAAATGTAATACCTAAATCTTTTTCATTATCATCGACGTGTACAGATACCCCATCCATGTAATAAATGTAACCCGGGTTGTGTTTGCCGTAGTGGATTACTTTGCATTTGGATACATTAAATGGTAATTGCCATTTTGCTGACCACTCCAATAGTCTATCTAAGTCAATTTGTAAGAGGATATTGTCAGTATGCATGTTTAGGGCTCTGAAGATCTTTGTATCATCGGCAAATATCTTAATAACTGAGTTTATGCCTTCTGAAATATCATTGATATAAATGAGAAATAAGATTGAGCCCAGCACACTACCTTGAGGAATGCCTGAGATTACATTTGTATTGCTAGAGCTGTGATTATTTATAGTAACCATTTGAGTCCTATTTTTAAGGAAATTTGACAACCATTTTAGGAGGTCTCCCTTAATGCCATGAGACTCTATCTTACGACATAATCTAATATGTGGCACCTTGTCGAATGCTTTCGCATAATCTAAATAAATACAATCATATGGTATACCTTGATCTAGGAGGTCAGACCATATTTCTATGATTTCTAAGAGTTGCGTTACACATGACCTACCCGATCTAAAACCGTGCTGGTTGCTGCTCAGTAGATTATTAGACTCTAGGTGATTCATAATACCATCACGTAAAATTCTCTCCATTGACTTGCAGCAGATGCTTGTTAGACTAACTGGTCTATAATTACTGGGAGATTTTTTACTGCCTTTCTTGAATAGGGGCTTAACGTTAGCGTGTTTCCACATAGATGGCAGAATGCCCTCTGCTAAGGATTTGTTGAAAATGATGCTCAATGGGGTTTTGATGACATCCTTGACTTCATATAGTACCTTAGAATGAATACCATCTGGACCAGCCGACTTAGATGTGTTAATTTTTTGTAGGTACTTTAAAACTATATCAGGACTGATGGTTATAGACGATAGATTTGAATTAGAAAGGACAGTAGGAGTTGGAATAGAGGAAGTATCTTCGGCTGTAAAAACGCTAGAAAAATAGGAATTGAAAAGCTCAGCTTTAGCTGAGTCATTGTCGTACACCATGCCCTCATTGTCCACTAATCTAGGAAAATCCCTACTGGCGCTAGATTTCGACTTCACATATTTCCAAAATTGTTTAGGGTTACTTTTGATTTCATTAGCTATTTTTAATTCAAAATTAGCTTTATTGGCTGAAACAATTTTGTTAGTTTTGTTTCTAATGCAGGTAAAATTTTTCCAATTAACATCAGACTTGTTTTTTTTGTACTGATTCCATGCCCTGTTTTTCTCTTTGATGGCACTTTTCACTAAAGAGTTTACCCGAATGTTCTTTTTTTTCTTAAGTTTTTCTTTAAATACAGGGATATGTTCTTTGATACAAGTCTGCATGAAATTATGGAAAGAGTCCCATGCCTGGCTGCATGACATAACACCTAACTTACTTTCCCAATCTACTGAGTTAATTGATTTGATCATACCAGTGTAATTCCCCTTGTATAAATTAAGTTTCTCAGGTGAATAGGTGAGGCACCTCGGCAAAACAATGTCTAGTTCGATTGAGTTGTGGTCTCCTTTGGTACCTAGAGGTGGACCTACAGATATATTTTCGATCATTTCAGAGTTATCAGTCAAAACCCAGTCAAGTAAGTTAGGTCTCTCGCCTGCTCTGTGTCTAGTTGGTTCATCTATCAATTGCTCGTAGAAAAGATCATTCACTACATCAAAGACTTTCATAGCAGTATGTTCGGGGCGAGTATGCACACAGAAATTAACCCAATCAATTTCCTTAAGGTTAAAATCCCCTACAATTAACCTGTTATGTGCATTCTTGCTTTTGCTTTCCTTAAGCATTGACACTAGAGATTCGTTGTTACTCTCGGAGCTATTAGGGCTCCTGTAAAGACATCCTAATAGAATGTATTTTTTGGGGCTTGTTTCTAAGTTTACCCATAGGTTATCACTAAAGTTTGCATCAAAACTGACTGCTTCTGATTTTAGGTTTTCGTGGACATAGATAGAAACCCCTCTACCTGATAAGGTATGATATCCTATGTAATTGCTCAAAGAGAATGTGTAGTTACTAATGTCGTCAGGATTAATGCTGTGTTTGGGTAAAGTTTCAGTGATGCAAATTATTTCATAATTGTTTGTGCTTGCTAAGGCCTGCAGTTCATTAAACTTATTACCCAAGCTGTCTGCATTTGTGTAATATAATGAAATATTTCCCATCTCTTCTCTGAGTCTAACTGGTGAACTAGTAGACACATTAACTAACTCTCTGGGGGCAGGTTCTGCTGCTACAGGAATTGTTTGCTCTGGCACAAAAACAGTATTTAGCTCGATGCTTGCCCTTGGGCTTGAGCTAAAAAAGTATTGGGGGTACGTCTCTTGACCTCTACCATACGATATTGACCAGGCCAACCTCTAACAACTAGGATAGTGTCTGTTAAGCTTTTTGATGCTTCCTTAGCCTCTCGGATTTTGTCGTTGAGTTCTTGCCTTAGCAAGGAATTAAGGTCTTGACGGATACTCAGTACTTTTAATTCAGCTGGAGCATCTCTTAGTTTAGATAAGCTATTGAGGACTTTATCTCTCGCCTCCTGGGACGTGAATCTGACTTTCATCGGACGGAATCTTTTCTCTTTGATTCTGTCTAACGAGAATTTCCCTAGTCTGTTGACGCTTTCGAGATCTTCAATCTCACAAGAAAGGAATTCTAACAGTCTCTTGATCAGTTTCGTATCAGCGTCATCCTCACCCTCTTCAGGAACCTCATTTTCTCCTCGCTCAATTTCAGGGGCCCGATACACAACGATCCCTCTGACACGGATATCCTTTTGATTGTCAATGTCATTGACCTCTACAATAGCCTTCTTAAGGTTATGTAGTGAGATTGTATTAAGATTAGAGGAAGGAGAATCTTGTTTTAGGACATCTGCCCATGTTTTACCCTGGTGGGAAGGAAGCTGCCTCGTTATACCATCTAATTTGGTCCCCATGATGCTCTCCACAGAGCTTAGCTTTTCGTCCATTTGAGTCTTGAGATCTGTTGGCAGTTGCTCAAGGACGTCACTTTGCAGGTTATCAATAGATGCCTTCATACTTGATTGAATATGGCCGAAAGTTTCCAACTTGTCCTGCAGTGAATCAAGCTGGGACACAACGTCTGCTAATTTGGGCTGTTGGAACGTTTGGGGAGCTACTACATCTGAAATCAGGCCTTTGACCGGACACATAACAACCATGCACTCTGCACATAACCAGAGGACATCATCCCTGGCTGTAAGGAACTTACACTCAGATGTTTTAAATTTTAGGCATGAGCTCTCAAACTTCCCCTCACATCCTGCACAGACGATCCAATTTAAAGTTCTTTTGCTAGTGGAGTCAATACTACATATTTTACAAGTCCACACTTCATCGTTGTCAGGGACGCCATCTTTGTCAGGAGGTGGCATGTTCACAGACCTAAGTTTCACGACCAAAATCGACCTTAAAACTCAAGGATCGTACATCAACAAGCGCCCTAGATGTAACAGAACTTATAAAGGAGTACTTACAAGGCACTATGACAATCTATGAATAGTACAGACCCGCTGAGAATACTTAAAAGTCAAAAAATATCGGAGCTTCTTCAAGTCAGTGTTTACCGCTCGGCGCATGCGCAATCACCTTGTGAAAGTAAATTGCACTTGAGAAAGTGACACATTAAGTGGCATTCACACAATATATATAGCCAAATTTCACAGAAGAAAAGAAATGGCCATTAATTGGGTAAGACACACAAATACACAGAAACTCACAATGGTTTATATAAATTGTAGTTTGGTTGCCATGAATTAAATACATGAAACAGCACGAACATGATGGAATAGGTTTATCCTCTGAATCTGTTGATATATCAGTGCATATAAATTAATAGATCAATAGATATAGACAGATCAATAGAAGCTTAATAGATGGATGCCCCATAGACAGACAGATGGATAGAGACATATATATAGAGCAAAACCCATACATAGATATTCACTGTAGATAGGAAGACACAAACATACACAAATAGATAGACAGACTGATCTATAGACACATAAATAAACAGATAGATGGACAGACAGATTGATAGATGGACACATCTATAGACACATAGACTCATAGTACACACATAGATAGATAGATAGATAGATAGATAGATAGATAGATAGATAGATAGACAGGTACCTAGACACAATTATAGATAATTAAATGGATGCCCCATACATAGATAGATGGATAGAGAGACAGATATATTGATTGATGTAGATAGATAGACAGACAGATAGATAGATGGGTAGATAGACGGACAGATAGATTGATAGATATATAGACAGAGACACAGATGGACAGATAGATAGACTGATAGACGTACAGGTAGGCATTGCATTTTTCGCCACTCTCTCACAGGGCCGCCATTTGGCGGGACATGGGTCGAATAACCCAATCCCCCCTCAACATTTTCAACCCCAGCGACATTAACTCAGCTACCCCTCCCCTCAACTTTTTAAATACAAATGTATTACCACACACGCCTATCCCTCAATTTGGCAGTGGGATGCGCCACTGCACAAACATATCCCGCACTTTTTATACTATCCCACAGATCAGCAGGAGCACACACAATTTTACAATGCAATGTTCATCCATGCCTTCACTGCAGTGCATTTTTTAACATAGTAAATGGGAGACCAAATGGTCTCCCAGTGGACAGATTTGGTCTCCCAGTCATTGCCAAATTGGCATCACTGGGAGAACAGTTTTTTTCCAGAGACTCATCAATTTCTCATTTGGTTTTCTTAATATACATGTAGTTCATGAGTGCATTTGAAACCAAAGCTTCAACTTCTCATAACAAAAATATTCTTCACTGTCTCTACAATATATATACTTCCGCTTATGTCATCTTTCTGGTTTCTGATTAAAAATAAATTGTCAAATCTCTTTTCTGTGACATTCACCGAAACTCCTAAATTTGCCGCCATGCAGCTTAATAGTTCAAAATAGATTGGCGAGGAAATCATCATATGAATATATTGTAATTGATGCACATCAACAACTGTTGATCTATAAATAACATAAAACAGAAGCCTGCATCATGACGCTACGAAATTGCGTTGGTCTCCCAGTTGAAAATCCTTAAAAAATGCTCTGCTTCACTGCCACACTCCAGTCATGCTGCAGCCCTGTCCTGCCCACATCGCTGTGTGTCTCACTGTCTCATCCGCATTATCGCATTCGCCCCCCCCCCTAAAAATAAACATTTACAGTTGCACGCCTCCTTCTTTATTCATTTATCACTGGGTATTTCTAGTCTAGCAATAATGTGTGATCTTGGCATACCTGTTGATGAATAGTTATGAAAACATATGATGGCCATGCCGTTGTGAAACTGGTCTCTATTTGCTTGGGCAGTGTCAGATGCCTATGTGGAGTAAATATTAAAACTTAGCTGAAGTTATGTGTGATATGCAAGTTTATTACACACATCCTCTGATCAGTTTTTCAGTTTTAATGGATTGTGATATAAGTTTATTACACACATCCTCTGATCAGTTTTTCAGTTTTAATGGATTGATTCCTTGTAACCTAACTCATACCTAGGTGGCCTTCTCAGTGCAGGCTCTTATGTCATGAAATAAAGATTCGTGTTTGTTTTCTTAGTAAAAATTAAAACTCACTTAATTTTGATAGAAGACAACATAAGCTTTCAAAGAAATAGTGTGCCAATTTTTCTTTACATTCTAAGGGCCTGAAATCCAAGATGGCATCCAAGATGGGAACCATTTAGAAATAATGCTATATCTTCACTAATAAAATAGGTATAATTACAAACAAAGTATATAAATTGGGGTTTTCTGACACAGGGAGGCCAATGGAAACATTAAATTCAGTCTGCAGGCATTATACAGGTGTGACATAGTACATCTCTTACATCCCACAGTACGATACATATTGTGGTTACGATTCAGTGCGTACAAGATATGACTTGAAACTTAGACTTTAAGTTCTGCTATCAAACACTTTCAGATTCATTGTATGATATTTTAACTAAATATCTAAGCAAAATATATGTTTAATTGGAAATGTATACACCACATGGTAAATTAATGTTTTTAATCCAGAAGGTTCTCCATGTTTTTCTGTAATCCAAAGGAGAGAAATTGCTCTGATACTGACACTGATGTATGCTTATCTCCAACAGGTTGTAATGCCATCTATTACAGGTCTGTTGAGAACAAATGCTATCACCACTTATGCTTGAGGAGTCAATTGCAGATGTGGCTCTTTAGTTTTTGCATGTTGTATAAAATATCCACAGTAAGGTAAATGAGCTTCCTCTTCCAAATTTGTGTTGCAGAAGTGTTAAGCCTGTCAACATCTTCTGGTTTACTTGCCTTGCAGTACATTTTGAAAATTGCAGAAGCTCTCCGTCACCCGTATCATTTGCTTGGACATTTGACACAGGTTTAAGTCACTTCTTTGGCATTCAATGTTTGAATCCATCAGCTCGTGAAGCAATATGGAACCGGGCAAACAATGTCCCTCATTCAGAAGTTCTTGGATCTGGAGTTTTTACGTTGCTATGATAAAATAACCTATCAAATAAATGTGGCTCGCCTCACTGCACATTTTCTACACAAATCACAAATTTACTCTTTTCTCATGAATTTGTAATTTAACTTATATTATCTAAACCACATTATGTACATATCGTACGGTGGCATGTAAGAGATGTACTATGTCATACCTGTATAGATATGTTTATAGATATGTTAATTCACCATGTGGTGTGTACCTACATTTGTTCAATCAAACAATCATATTGTTTGATTATTCATTTCCAATATCATAGAATGGATTACGGTGTCATAATCGTTGAATTTACAGTGAACAGTTAGCATTGTAGATGCTATCCTAATCTAAGACGAGTAAATAATGCCTTCAGCCTAAGTATAATGATTCCATTGGCTCCCCTGTGTCAGAAAACCCCAATTTACATACAGTCAGACCAAAAATTATTCAGACGCTTGCTGTTTTGTTGTTATTTTAAGGCATTACCAATTAAACCAATGAAACATGCAATCAAAAACATCCTTGGCATTACATGTAACCTGCACAAAACAAATTTCTTGCAAATTGGCAAAAAATGTGGTGAAAAAGCTACTTTTGTTAACTCCATGAACCAAAAATTATTCAGACACTTTCACGATGTTATGGAAAGTGAACTATTTACAATTATTTGTCAGTATTTATATCAAAATAATGCTCATAAACTACCTAGGGACCATCATGACATTGCATAGAATGACAGGTGTGACCATCGATTGAGAAAATTAGGATAAATATTGGAGATAAACATTATGTCCAGTTTATCACATTTTCTTGCACTCTTTAACCTCAATCATTACCTGCATTGATTCAAATTACTTTAGTTTACCATAGAATTGTGTTCTTAAAACTTTCAGTCACAATGTGAAACATTAGAGGCCGCATACTAAGTTCAGTGCGCTTTTGTATTTATTTGTCCAATTTTACCAAAACAAAAACATGTCAATGTGGCACCAAAATCTAACAAATTTTCGAAAAGCAAGATTCATCATGTATTTTAAGCTATATTCCATTCATGGTCCGAACAGCAACTCAATGGGGCACTTTGGACTTCATTTGGGAAGGGGGCAAAAATGTGGTTCTTCGTCCGCACTCATCAGTCAATGCTATTTCAATGGAGATTGCTCCATGAAAGCACCCTGTAGTTTTAGTATGGCACACCACTTGTAAACAACCAATGCAGACGGGCTATCCTGTATATGCAATAGAGTGAACAACCTCAGGAAGGCAATGCAACTTTATTTTAAGTGATTTTATGGATTGCAGTGGCTCAATGGGCAAGGATTCGGAGAGCAGTTGGAGCCAAAAACAGAAGGAAAATACCAAAGTGCATAAAAGTTTTCAAGTAGGCCTGTATTTCAATTTTATTTAGATAGTACAGTTAATAATTGTCATTTTATGATATTCTGAAATATTTCCAATGGATATCTGGGAGATTTCAGCCACATTAATCAAGAAAATGTGATAAACTGAATCAGATATTTATCTCACATATGCATCCAAATTTTCTTAACTGATGATCACCCCTGTCATCCAGTGTGGCCACAAATGATTCCATTGTAGTTTATTAGCAATATTTGGGATACATGTTACTAAAAAGTTCACTTTCTACAACTTTGTAAAAGTGTCTGAATAATTTCTGGTTCCTGAAATTGACAAAAGTAGCTATTTTTATCAGATTTTGTGTCAGTTTGCAATAAATTTGTATTGGACAGGTTACACTTAATACCAAAGATAATTTTGACTGCATGTTTCATTGCTTACTTTGTAATTCCTTCAAAATAATAACAAAACAGCAAGCGTCTGAATAATTCTTGGTCTGACTGTACTTTGTGTGCAATTATACTTATTTTATTAGTGAAGATATTCCATTAGTGTTAAACAGCGGCCATTTTGGACTCCATATTGGATTTCAGACACTTTGACAGTAAAGAAAAATTGGCACCCAATTTTTTTTGAAAGCTTATGATGTCTTTTATCAAATTTAAGACGGGTTAAGTGCAAAATATAGGCCTTTGACTTCAAGTCATGATGCAAAGGTCCCCTTTGGCAGAGATGTTCCTTGGGTCAAAACAAAAGATTTTATCCTGAGACACACGCTATATCTCAAATTCAAGATGGCTGCCAGCAGCCATTTTGAATTTTCCCGCAAATCTCACAAGTTTGCTAATTTTGATCAAAAATTAAAGTGTGTCACATCAATTTCAGCCAAAATAAGGGTACCATGGCCTTTGAAATAGTCATAACTATGATATAATGAATTTCAAGATGGCCGCCGGCTGCCATTTTGAATTTATGTGGCCAAGATCCACAATAGATGGGTAAAGTGTAGGATGACTTGAGGTTATCATGCAAATGTCCTCTTTGCTATGAAATTCATTGGATAAATACTCATTTTAAAGGTTTAACCCCAAAACACATGTTTAATCACCTTTTCCCAAGATGGCTGCCAGCAGCCATCGGAGATTTTGTAGATTTGTGTTTTATAAAAGTTATTTATTGCTACAACGAATGCATCACTATCGAGTATCGACTCTCTGTAATGTGATTGTCCCCACTGAATTGATTTATAGTCCATTACAATATAGATATATATACAAATGATACTAAATGATGCATTGAACTCACTTCAAGATGGCGGCTGACGGCCATCTTGATATTTTCCTGTAAATTTATAAATCATGAACTATTTGTCCCAGAATTAAGTGTAGTACCGCATTTTGATGTATTTTTGAATGACAAGTACACTTTTTAACTTAAACAACGTAAAATTACCTTTTTGCAAATAGGCAGCCAATGACTATGGGCTATCTTAGGAATATTCGTTTGGGTTTTGTAATCAATAGTTTCAGTAGATTTCATGCAAATACATTCTCAGCCAGGCTTTTCTTTGGGAGGAGGGATGTGCAGTTGCTACTGAGGAAAATTGAGGCCCGTAGAGCTTAAGACTCATGGCAGGGAGTTTGGGGACTCTTTAAGCCCCCAGGAAGCAACTAAATTCAAACAATCTCAGATGTGGTCTGAACATTCCAGGGTGTAAATTTGAAGAAAGCAGTCCCAAAGAACTTCAACTCACTACCATTTTAACTATCAAAGTCACAATGTTAATGCCCCAAATGCTGAAATCTCCTAGTTTCGCGACAGATGTGAATCTAATACATATATAAATAATGAAGTACTCATTATTTGCTGGGAGATTGGACTTGTACTCCTATGGAGGGGATACTTTACACAGGGATGATACAAGAATAATAGGGAGAAACCAATGAGGCATGATAGGGGGAGGCATCAGCCTGGCAGGAGGCAGTGAGGGAGGACAGAACAACTATTAACAATATCAAAGAGGAGGAAGAGCTTGAGGAAAGCAGAATGGTAGAAAACAGGGTGCAAGGAGGCGGAGAGGGAGAATGCAAATTCTAGGGGGTTGCAGGGATGGAGTAGTGAAGATGTATTGGGGAGGAGGCAAAAAAAAATGAAGGGGAAAAGAGGAGGCCGAGATGGAGAAGGCAAATGCTAGGGAGGAGCATAGTTGGAGGAGAGAAGAACCTTTGCAGAGGAGACAAACAAATGGAGGGGAAGAGAGCAGGCAGAGATGGAGAAGGCAAATGCCCGGGAGGAGCAGAGATGGGGGAGAGAAGAACTATTGGAGAGGACGCAAACCTGGAGGGTCAAAGGGGAGGAAGAGACGGAGTTTGGAGAAGGCCAGTGGGAGCAGAGGTTGGGGCAGAGAAGAACTACAGTGTATTGGGGAGGATGCAAGGAATGGAGGGGCCAAGGGGAGGCAGAGATGGAGTAGGCAAATGCTAGGGAGGAGCAGAGAAGAACTGTAGGGAAGGAGGCGAGAAATTGAGGGGTGTGGAAGAGGCAGAGATGGAGGAGAGAAAGACAATTGGGGAGGAGGCAAACGAATGGAGGGGCCAAGAGGAGGCAGAGATGGAAAAGGCAGATGCTAGGGAGGAGCAGAGATGGAGGAGAGAAGAACTAAAGTGTATTGGGGGAGGAGTGGAGAGGGAGGAGAGAAGGACTGTTGGGAAATTGAGGGGTATAGAGGAGGAGAGAAAGACAATTGGGTCATAGGCAAACAAATGGAGGGGCTACGAGGAGGCAGAGATGGAGAAGGCAAATGTATGGGAGGAGCAGAGATGGAAGACAGAACTATCTGGAGGAAGCGGGAAGTGGAGCCCTGGGCAAAGAGGAGGCAAGAGCTGGGGAGGAGAGAATAGCCATTGAAGGCAACAGCAAGGCAGATACAATGTACAGAAAGGCAGAATGCAGTCTTGAGTGAGAGAGGTGACTACATGGTAGCCATCTTGAAATGAATCAAGTGCATCCTGTAGCATAATTTATTATATTTGTAGTAAATGAATTTGGTAGGGGTAAACACATTGCAGTAAGTTGATAGTCTGACTTGATGCATTCATTATAATGCAATAATTAACTTGAATAACGCAAAGTAACTATTAAAGCAAAGATGGCTGCTAGCAGCCATCTTGGAAATAATGATTATAATTATTATTCTGTGTCTTGGAGAGATATATAAAATAAGTATTTACCCAACAAACTTTCACACCAAAGGGGACATTTGTATGATAACCTGAAGTCATCCTACACTTTACTCGCCCACTGCTGATCTTGGCCACACAAATTCAAAATGGCAGCCGGCGGCCATCTTGAAATTCATTATATCATAGTTATGACTATTTTAAAGGCCATGATACCCTTATTCTGGCTGAAATTGATGTGTCACACTTTAATTTGTGATCAAAATTAGTAAACTTGTGATATTTGCGGCAAAATTCAAAATGGCCGCCGGCAGCCATCTTGAATCTGAGATACAGGGTAAGTCTCATGATAAAATCTTTTGTTTTGACCCAAGGAACATCTCTGCCAAAGTCACCATCCACTTAACCCGTCCACTATAGTAAGAATATAAGGAAGGTTGGAGCTGCCACACATGGTATCTAGGGCAATGACAGTTTTAAAATGACAATGCAGCAATTTTTGATTGTTTGTTTATGCCGTACCATTAATGCATTCATTTGATGGTCTATGATCTGTAGAATTTGTTGTCATACAAGCAAAAAAAGTCTACACCATCAGTGCACTGCTACGAACAAACCCAAGGAAGGGTACCGGTAATAATGATGAGAGAGCTTATCTTGTATATCCATCAAAATGACCCCCTAAATGACACTTGTTGGCCCAAGACCACAAATATGGTTTAGATCTCACTTTTGGTTTTCTCACTGTGCACACCCAAACTGCAGCATGCCTGCAACAGCATGTCTACTTCATGAATTCAAATAATTTAAATGGTTTTTTAAATCTTGGATGTATGAAGCTTGGTATCGATGTGTCTGTATTCTTCTGAATTAGTCATATTTTATATATTCAACATTGTTTATTGTTTTTAACGAAATTTGTGAATTGAGTTATGTCGCCTGTGCTGTGGGGTGAAATGTGTTAACATGTGTGATTTATTTGTGGTTAGTGGCCACCAGATGATAGTTTGGGGGGGGGGCGGCTGTTGACTTTACCCCGGGACAAACTTTTTTTTTCGTTCGCGGCGCATCGACAAACAATTTTCTTCGCATGTGCAATGGCGACAAACTTTTTTATCGGAATTTTAACATTACAATACCCCTGCTGCAGGTGGAAAGAAACTTTTTTTTTTTTCATGCGCTGAACAAACTTTTTTTTCAGTGTCAAGTGGGAAACAATCTTTTTTTTTCACCAAAAGTCAATAGCCCCCCCCCCCCAAGATCATCTGGTCGGCCCCTTTGGGAAGGAGGCTGAGGGAGTCAATCAACAAACCTTTGGGTCATTTGCTGCTGATAAAAAATTGTGCCCATCTCAGGGTTTTGTTCCTAGCAGTGAGTGTGTGACATCACATGCGAGAACCCAACACCCTCTCAATGCAGGCTCTCATTTATTAATTTCAGACCTCTTCTCTGACATCCTAGTTAGTACTGCAGTAAAAGCACAACTCGGCCAACATAAGATGTCTGCCATAGAAATCCAAGAAGACCAATCAGTGTGTATCATCGGAGAAACAAGCAAAACCAAAGGTAAAACTTAGCGCATATATTCAGGAAAAACATTTAGAAGAGGTTTCCATTTCTTTGTAGACTTTGTGTAATGGCCATAAAATCTGTGTATATATTACAAGTCATAAATTATGACTTTGACTCAGGACAATTTTACCTTCAAAGAAGTTCGAAGAAGGTATTGTAATCAGTTGGGTAAAAATGTTCTCCGTCTGCCGGGCGGGCGGGTGTTCGGGCGGCGGGCGGATAGATCATCTCCTGGCTAGTACTCAGCCTCTATTGAAAGTACACATATAGCCTGTACGGCCTAGTTGTGCCTTTTGATGGTCTGATGAATAGATATTTCATAATTTCTGAAATAATTACAAAAATATAAAAATAATTTTTTTTCGTTTCCGGGCCAAGACTCAGGCACTATTGCATGTGCGTAGATGAAATTTGGTACAAATGTGGACTATCTGGTCTAGTTTTGCCATTTGATGGTCTCAATGTTACATATTCTACATTTAAAAAAAAAGGACAGAAAAAAAAAAGCCTTATCATAGTCTGACTGATAGATATTCGATACTGTTTGTAATATTGAGAAAAAATATTAAGAATAATTGTTTTCATATCGGAGCCAAAACTTGCCAACTATTGCCTATACAGCCATGAACTTTTCTACACGTATCATCTGTACAATGTCGCAGTGCATTTTCATGTGTATTTAACACTTTCTCAATGATTGGAAAAACTTGAGAAAAATAGGTACAACAGCGTCATATTTTTTGGTTTCCAATCGACAGTTCATAATCTATACTTTGTACATGCATGAAACTGTACCATAATATGCATAAATTTGTATAACTAGAACCGGCGCGGTGCTAAAATGTTCTTCGATTGGAGCTGATTTTAATTGACTTGGTGGGGGTAATTAAATGGTAAGCTTTTACGAAGAAGTAGTGAGAAATGAATTTCTGTTATGAGAGAACCTTTGCCATTTGGCCACTGTGTTACATGGAACATATGAAGTATTTTGGCAGTGACAGGAAGTCAAGATGTAGGGGAGACCGGGGCTGGTTGTCACAGGGGCAGGTTGTCACACTTGGGAGAATTTAAACATGCTCTATTTCTATTTAAAGCAAGTAGGGGCACAGCCATTGTATATGAAAGTCAGTACAGGAGTAACTTAAATCTATCTGGTGAATATATACCTATGTCATTCGAAATCTTGATGTCATATTGGACATTTTTTAAAAATTCAGCACTCGGGGCAGGTTGTCACACTTTCGGGGCAGGTTATCACACTTTTGGTTAAGAGTTTGAATGCAGGAAGTGAGACTCAGTAAGTCAAATCCTGAATGAGACAAGTTATTTTGGACATGTCAGGAATCCCCTACTTGCCCAGTGCAGACTTAACAATCATGTGACTCTGTACAAGGGAGCTACAAATTTTGACTTATCAAGGCACCAGAAATACATTTTGATAAGGAGGAGGGTGAGTGCAGACTGTAGAATTTTTCTGCAAATTCCTTTTGAAAATTTGAAATAGATCTATTTAGACGCTATGCCTTTTCTGCTTACATCATCAATCATCAGTAGAATGTACTCAGGATATGACAATTTAATATCCATGAGAGCGTGACAACCTGCCCCGAAAGTGTGACAACCTGCCCCGAAAGTGTGACAACCTGCCCCTGTGACAACCAGCCCCGGTCTCCCCTAGGTAAATACTAGGAGTGATTTAGTAGAATTTACTGGATACAGATGTTGAGAAAGGACATGTGCAGTAAAATGAACTTTATTTTCTGTACTTGAGTATGCCCCAGGAAATTCTTTTTTGCGAGTACCCTCCCCCAAGGTGACCCCCTAAGGCCATGTAAAATAAAAAATTTGGCGAGAAGCCCGGGTTAGGTGAGAGGCCCCCCCTGGGTAATATCTAAACTTACATTTTTGGTACTTTTTCTTATTGATAGAATTGAAGCTACAGGCTTTTCAGATGATGTCACAAATTTTCAGGGCAAACAGCACCAAACCATAGCAGTAATTAAAGAAAGAAAAAAAGGTGCATGATTTTTGTAACTTTGATTAATTCTTTGAAAGTGGTTGTCAGAAATAACTATGGAAATTTTTAAAAGTATAATGGGTATCTGCATTGCTTCACTTCATGACCGTCACATAAATATGATTTGGATCATGTTTTTTGCATTTTAGCTCAAAATATAGAGGTCAAATTAAAATATGTGGGTTTGGGGCGAGAGGCCCCACATGGTATGGGGCATGGGGCCCCCTTCACTGAGGCCTCGAAGCTGCTTCAGGAACCATTTTATATTGTTTACTTTACCTTAAATCTTGACAGAATAGCTGATTGAAATAGAAAAAATTTGGCCGAAATTGAAACTGGGCAAAAAATATCAAAAAATAAATGTATGAACAGAAAAATTCTGAAATTCAGAAAAAGTAAATACAATGCCTTAAAAATGATAGAAGAACCTCAAGAAATAACTTTCAAGCTGAATGCGCTCGCAAATAAAAATTGCCATAGGATCATAATAGGGGGGCTTCTTGCCCGATGGGTGGGGTAAGAAGGCCATTTTTAATTTTTTACAAAAAGGGCCGTAACTCCTTTATTAAAATTGGTAGACATTTGTTTCACTAGGTATAAGTAGAGTCAAATGATCCCTTCCTGACAGCATAAGTATTCAAATAATCGACCTCAAAAAGTAGGGCAAATTACACCTCGAAGTTAAGGGGGGCTGCATGCCCCGCAATACTCTACCTCCCCCAAGATGACCCCGAGCCTAGCAATATACCTAGCAAAAAAAAAATTATTTTTGCATGTCCCCCCCTGCAGAGATGACCCCCTCAGGCCTTGTAAAATATAAAATTTAATAAGTACTCCCTGAGGTGACCCCAGCCTAGTAATACAACCGGCAAAATTTTTTTTTATTCTTACAAGTACCCCCCCCCCCCCCCCGAGGTGACCCTCTCTAGCCTTGCGAAATATAGAATTTTCAATGTTCCTCCCTCTTAGGTGACTCCCAGCCTACCAATATCATTAGCAAAAAAAAATTATTTTGCGAGTACCCCCCTGGCCGAGGTGACCCCCTCCGGCCTTGTGAAATATAGAATTTTCAATGTACCTTCCCCCGAGGTGACCCCCAGCCTAGCAATGTAATTAGGTAAAAAAAAAAATTTTACGAGAAAATCATTTTGACTATTCCATCATAATCAAAATGACCATGTTGACTATGTAAGTGTCCGAAAGGTTGTCAATTTGATCGCCATCTGGTAGCTTTGATTACCGGAGTGGTACTGCTTACTAATCCAATATTTGTCACATTGACAACCCTTTAGTAATTTTGACTCTTAGGAGCTGTCGGTTTAGGCACCAGGAATTACCAATCTAGGCTTGTCATCTTGACCACCCTGTGTTTAGAGTGTAGTCCTGAAGTACCTGTTCAATGTGGCAAAACTGGACTAATGTAATCGAGTTACCCTCGTCTCAATTTCTCAAAAATAATTGAAAACATAGGCTGCGCAGCAGCAAACCTTCAGCGAATAACACATTTAGAAGATTACAATTACATCATAAAATTGGTGTGTTTACCAAATTCTGTATATTATAGGTATGCAACAGTGGTCGAGTAATGGCATTCTATTATCTGTTATTTGTTTGCTGCCCTGCGATCTACCTGTGTGCTTGCCAGGGTTTGTAAAAGCAGGGAAAGGCCTTATTATACTAATTTACTTATATTATGGTACGGTTTTATGCATGCACCAATTTTTTCCGATCATTCAAAAAGTGTTAAATACAAGCCAAAAAGCACTGCTACATTTTATAGGTGATACGTGTAGGAAATGGCATTGCTGTATATGCAATAGTGGGCACATTTTGGCTCTTATAAGAAAATAAGTATTTTTAATATTTTTTCTCAATATTACAAAAAGTATAGCATATGTATCAGTCAGACCATGAAAAGGCACAACTAAACCATATAAGTCATATGTGTACCAAACTTTATCCATGTACATGCAATAGTGACTAAGTCTTGGGCCAGAAACAAAAAATTTTTTTTTCTCTTTTTTTTCAATATTTCAAGTAGCATTTAATATTTTCCACCAGACCTTTCAAAGGGCACAACTAGACCTTATAGGCCATGTGTGTACCAAACCTTATCCATTTACATGCAATAGTGACCGAGTCTCAGCCCAAAAACTAAAAAAATACATATTTTTCTATTTTCCAAATTTTTGGAAAAAGTATAGAATATCCATCAATGAGACCATCAAAAGGCACAACTAGACCATATAGGCCACATCTGTACCAAATTTCATAAGTGCACATGCCATAGTGACTGAGATTTGGCCCGGAAACGAACAAAAATAATTTTTATATTTTCTCAATTATTTCAAAAGGTATTGAATATCTATCAATTAGACCATCAAAAGGCACAACTAGACCATACAGGCTATATGTGTACCAAATTTCATCCATGTACACTGAATAGAGGCCGAGTGCTGGCCCGGAAACGATCTATCCGCCCGCCGCCTGACCGCCCGCCCACCCGCCCACCCGCCCGCCCGGCGGACGGACAACATTTTTACCCAAGTGATTACAATACCTTCTTCGAACTTCGTTCGCTGAAGGTAAAAACCTGGTCATCCCATTGGATCCCATGTTAAAGGAGGGCGAGGGTAACTGCTTTTCTCGAAATTAGGTAACTGTAATTGATGACGAGGGTAACTGCTTGTAAATTGTGCATTGAACCAGCATGGATACAGAAAGAAGGGCAACTCTGTGTTGTGTTTGTGTTCATTATATTCATACAACATTCAAATGAAGCCAAATATATATCCTAATAATATAAGCTATAAAGTAAGAGTTTTCGTCCGGTTAATGTTTGGAAGAACAGAATACGTTTCTACTACTGAGGATGAATTGGATAGCTCAACAGATCCTTGTGTAAATGGAAGAAGACAGACACAGCTTAGCGGCCCTGCCCCTCCCATGCGTCTCGGGATGTTTTTCCTCCCTACTTTTGAACTTTTGAAACTTTTCAAACCGCATTGACCAATCAGCAGTGAGAGATTATACCACATAGCTGCAAATTCGAACTTTTGAAACTTTTGAAACTTTTCGAACAGCCAATGGGACATAAAAGAAATTGAAACTTTTGGAACCTGCCAATAGGAAGAAAGAGAAATTCAAACTTCTAAACTTTTCGAATGACCAATAGGATATAAAAGAAATTCAAACTTTTTGAAGGACCAATGGGAGACAAGAGAAGATCTTTTCAACTTTTCGAACATTCCAACTTTTCAACTTTTCGAACATTTCAACTTTTCGAACAATTCAACTTTTCGAACATTTGAAATATTAAGCATATTTCACATTTCAACTTTTCAACTTTTCGAACAATTCAACTTTTCGAACATTTGAAATATTAAGCATATTTCACATTTCAACTTTTCAACTTTTCGAACAATTCAACTTTTCGAGCATTTGAAATATTAAGCATATTTCAACTTTTCGAACATTTCAACTTTTCAACTTTTCAACTTTTCGAACATTTGAAATAAAAGCATATTTCAACTTTTCGAACATTTCAACTTTTCAAACAATTCAACTTTTCGAACATTTGAAATATTAAGCATATTTTCGAACATTTCGACTTTTCAACTTTTCGAGCATTTCAACTTTTCAACTTTTCGAACAATTGAACTATTCAACTTTTCAAACAGCCTATAGGAAATGAAGGAAATTGAAACTTTTGGAACTGGCCAATAGGAGACCAGAGAAATTCAACTTTTCAACTTTTCGAACAAGATGCAAGTGGTCATGACAAATCAGAGAACTGTTTACAATGGTGGTACCAAATATTTGAAAAGTTCCAAAAGTTGCACCAATGGCAGGGTAGCTCTCATTACATCATTTTGTTATGGTAGCCATGATGAGGGGAAAGCTAAATTAAGCAGATTAAAACAGATCTGGGGTTCTATCAAAGTAATTTTGTCTTCAAATGGCTGCAATTCATTAGTTTCTGCCACATACTGGATGAGCAAGGAGTCTGCATAGCTTAAACTCTCAATGGAATGCTGCAATACTCCAGATTCTCCAGGAAATCACTGTTTGGGGATCATGCCTCAGTTCAACATGTCAACATTACATGGCTGGCAAAATAAAAAGGTAAGGAATAATTTTCAAACCAAATTATTTTTGTAGACAGCATCTCAGATCCAGAGCAGAACTATCCGCTTAGGGGAAGTGTCTGCTCAGTCTGGCTATTTTTCCTTCTGCACCTTCAGATACTTTCACAAAGTGAGGCACGTCATTAGTTTCTTTGTTTATAAATTATTTGAATTATTCGTCAGGATTCAGATAGGATTCCGGACAGGATGACCTAAAAATTGCTTTTCAATATTTAGTTCATGGCATGCAAAGCAAGCAGCATTGGTGAAGTGCTAATGTTCAGGATCTTGATGCAAAACTTTCTGGCTTCAAATCCCCTATGGTTGGCTATCTTTTATATTCATGGTTGTCTCTATCTGAATATTGATTATGCAATTAAATGTGAATTTTCCTGTCTCATCCATACTTCATGCATGTAAAATTCAATGAAAAATAATTCCTTTAATCCAATGCTGACTACAACTCCTAATATAACTGTTGCCCCCTTATTTAACATCAGTGGCAAATATAAAGGGATACAAGACCTGTTTAAAAAAACACATCACTGCCTTGGTGTCCTCGATTGGACCACCAAGTTGCCTCAATTGGACCGTCACAGAAAACCATGAAACTCATTGAATCATCTGAGGGGGCAACCATTTAATTTGGAGTTTTCCTCTCCAAGAAATTATTTATTACACGCTACAATGGCTGTTATTATTTATTTCAATCACGCGAAGTCCCCAAATATTCATTCCTAAATCAAGCAACACCTTGTCAAGAAATACCCCCACCAGAAATTATTTATTTCAAGAATGCCCAAAAAGAATTTATTTATTTCACTAAAACTACACAAGAAATTATTTCTTTGAAAAAACTCCAAACCCCCCCCCCCCACCCCTCAAGATTAAATGGTAGCCTCCTAACATTCAAGAACAGCAGTCCCTGTGCTTTTTATGAAAACTTCATGTTACTTGATCGCTTTAAATACATTCTTGTGCCAAATTCCTGAAAATTTCATGAAATTATGTCTTATAGTTAGCGAGATAGAGTTGAGATCACATCGAAAAACAAGCATTTTTTCACTAATTTAGCGTGACATACATTTTTACCACTTGAATTCTTTCAGTTCTTCTAATTTTGAATTATTTTGTTGCTATTTCCAAACACATTTTGGAATCTCTACATCCTCAGGCCTCAAAAATCCCTCAAACCAAGTATTTTTATTTATATGTTTCGATATTATTGAGTTTTTTCTGCTTCAAGGTTGACTACGAGAAATTTAGTAAAATTTTAAACTTACTGATCTGGGATGCTCTAGCTTCCCTCTGACAGTTGTCAGTTGAATTGTTTTGCTTTGGAGATCTAGTATTATCTAATTAGTTGTTTTGGTGCTTTTCATGGTTCTTGAACATCCAGTTCATGAAACATCCCAATGAATAGCAGGATCGGTGAATATGTCACAAGTGTAATACCCAGAGTACTTTCCAGTGGCACAGAGCCATACAAGCTCTGTTTTAAATCAGGTTTGGCTTTAAATATAGCATAATCTGTGAGGTTTCAAAAAGCATCATGTAATCCAGGTCAGAAACTGGTTTATGTCAGTAAAATACAAAGATTGCCTGCAAGGAACTTTGTTGCAAGCGTAGCGCCACGGAAAATATTGATCATCTTTTCAATGTTCTCTTTTAAAGAGTAAAGCAATCATTCTGGTATTACTTGTTATGATAACCAGCATGATGTTTCAGTAGCTGGAGTATGTTTCAATGCTTAATATTTAAAAATGTGTGCTTTTTGAAGCGTTCCTCAAAATATGGGGCCAATTTATCGAAAAAGGCAACAATCAAATACAAATTCACTTTAATTTGGTAATTGCTTGTATATTTCATCCAGTTATTACTAATAATGCATATAAAATTGATTTGGGTGAAAACCAGAACATTTTTGTAACTTTTATGTCACACCATTACTCAAAATCAGGTTTTTGGACCAAAAAAGAGGCTGAAGAACACATTTCTATCATCCTTTTATCGGCTCTTACTCACTTCCGTGGTACTTATGTAGCACCGATGGGACGCTCACTCACAGATGCATTACATAGGACAAGTGAAATCATTTTAAAGGAAAATACGTACATCTGAGATGAAAATATGCATGCTTTTCAAAAACTATTGCTGCAAAATTGTTTAATTTATTTTTCATAAAAAATTTCCTGTATTTGCATGAAGACTGCCCTGGAGACTTCAGAGTATATGACCTTTGTCATAAAAAAAAAATTGATTCCCTTTGTAGATAAGTTATCAAGTTTTGTTGCACTGCAATGGAAATTAAAACTTTAAAAAATTTGGTAATTTCCATATTCTATTGGTTATTTCTACACAACATTCACAATGGTACAAGCAGAGTTTCTGGAACTTAGACATGTTTTCTACAATATCATGGGGTCATTTGACACACAAATACATTTTGAAATTCTGATGGTCTTGTCACAATTTGGCTTCATTATTTTTGATTTAGGCCATAAGCTTCTTTTGCTATTTTCTTGCTTTTTAATATTATTCCAAAAACCACAAATAGGGGGCATCTTGGCATTGGAGGTAAATTTTCATAAGGGGTTTGACTTAACCCTGGACAATAATTTATAGTTTTTTGCCATTCATGTTTATCGTAAAGCTTCATTTGTCACATCTGCATATTGTATTACCAATGCACATAGATCCTTGGGGTGGTCAAATCCAATATACTCAAGTGGTCCTATCAAAGAAATAACTAATTCTTGCTAAATTTAAGCAGGTGACTCAATATTTTATAGATAAATACATTTTTCTTATTCGCTTTGGGCGACAATCAGTTGAAGGTTACTCAGAATATTAGGTCTGATGGTTGATAATCTGCCCCCTTTTGTTAGATCAGTCACCTTCATTTTAAACTCATTATTAAATCTTCTTATATGAATGCATTTTCAAGTCAATAATCCATGCCCATTTCCAAATAATCAGAAGGAACTTCAGATTGGAAAGGTTTTTATAGGTTTCATGATTATGCAATTTTTGAATTGCTCAAATCGAGGCATTGGTCCGATCCCGGGGACTCTCTCCTAATGGGTCAGCTTTTGACAATTTGTAAGCACTGGAAAGCAGAATGATCTGGAATGGGTGCTGCATAAAATCATACTACATCATATTGTTTTATAAAATTTAATGGGAGTGTGGTTCACAGCAGTGAACCTCATGAATGTCAGGTCGTGGAAGAATACTACATGAGTCCGAAGGTCGAGTGTTTATTCTGCAGCAGACCTGACATGAGTGTGGTTCATTGCTGTGAACCACAATCCCATTAAGTGTTATTTATATTCCACAACAAAAATAAACCTCCTGGCAGAAAAATTAATAATTTCAAGAGGCTCTATTTTGTTTGAATGGACACCGGAAATGCAATGCACACAGCTGTTTGTACCTCAGTTTAAAGTTTGTTCTGTTTATCAAATATAATATGTGACATATTGGCCTAATATAAACCATTGAAAAATACTGTGTAACAAGTTGGAAAAGGGACCTTAAAACTTGGTGCTAATTGGTAGTGGCGTTTTTGGGGGAGGAGGTATTGAGCCTTGACTCCCCAAAGGCCAAAATTTAACACAGGAAAGATAGGAAAAATCGTCAACTAAAATTATAGAGTTTCGAAATATTTTAATAACAGTTATTATAAGGCCTAGTTAAAAAATAATGAAGCCAAAGTATGACATGACTATCGAAATTTTAAAATGTTTATATGTCATTATTGTATCAAATGACCACATAATATTGTAACGAACATGTCTAAGTTCAAGAAACTTTATTTACCATTGTGCTGTGGTTTGTGGAAATAACTGATAAAAGCCAAATATTACCGAATTGTATTTATTTTGATTTCCATGGCAGTAAAAGAAAAGTAGACAAAATGGTGACATATCTGGATACTTTTCTTAACATTAGGGATCCTCAGCAGCGGCAATTTTTTTTCGAGGTTTCCCTTTGCTCTTTTTCTTATTTTGTGTACTGCGGCCATGGTAATATATATGGAATGTTTATTGTATGAGCAAAAAATAAACAAGTCTGAGTCTGAGTCATCCCCAGATGTACCTATTTTCCTCTAAATTGATTTAAGGCCTAGTTCAAAAATAATGAAGCCAAAGTGTGACATGACCATCAAACTTTTAAAATGTTTATATCTACCAAATGACCACATAATATTGTAACAAACATGTCTAAGTTCTAGAAACTCTATTTACCATTTAGCTGTGGTTTGTGGAAATAACTGATAAAAGCCGAATATTACCAAATTTTAGTTATTTTTATTTCCATGGCCGTGAAAGAAAAGTAGACAAAATGGTAACTTATCTTCAAATTAAATCGATATTTTTTGTTGGATGACGAAACTCATATACTCTTAAGTGTCCATGGCTTTTTTCATCAAAATTCACCACATATTTTATGAGAAAAACAGTATTTTTCGAAATTTAGTTGTATTATTGAAGAAAAAACTTACATATTTTCTCCCCAGATGTACATATTTTCCTCTAAAATGATTTCACCTGTCCTGTGTTATGCGTCTGTATGTGGGCTTCGACTTGGTACCAAATAAGTGCCACCAAAGTGAATACGAACAAAACAAATGATGATAGAAGCGTGTTTTTTAGCCTATTTTTCCAGCCAAAAAGGCGATTTTGGGTAATGGGATGACACAAAAGTAAAAAAAAGTGTTCTGGTTTTGACCCAAATCGATTTTATATGCATTATCATTTAATACTGGATGAAGCATAAGAGTAATTAAAAAATTAAACTGAAATTTGAATTGGTTATTGCATTTTTCAACAAATTGGCCCCGAATTTTGAGAAAAGCTTTACAAAGAGCAAAATTTTGATAATTAAACATTGAAACATACTCCAACTACTGAAATATCGTGTTGAGTATCAGTGCAAATAATACTTCAGAATGATTGCTTTACTCTTTACAAGAAAACCATGAATATATGATCAATATTTTCCGAAGCGTTACGCTTGCGACAAAGTCCCATTTAAGAAATCTTGGTATTTTACCACCAGAAACCAGCTGTGGACCTGGATTACTTGATTGTTTCTCAAAACTACACAGATTTAGCAATATTACAAGCCAAACCAGATTTAAAACGGAGCTTTTATTGCTCTATGGCGCAACAAAGTATTCTGGGCGTTACGCTTGCGACAGATTCACCTACCCTGCTATTCATGGGAATTTTTTAGGGAAATAAATTTTCCACAACCATAAGAAGCTCCGAAATGGGAAAGAAGATATAAGACTAGGTCTCAGAGGCCAAAAGATTCAACTGACACATGTCAAAGGGACACTAGAGCATCCCAGAGCAGTAAGAGTCAAATTTGACTTACTTTTTGGAAGTCAACCTTTGAATCCAAATAGCTCAATAATGTCAACACAGGCAGATGAAAGTACTTGATTTTATGGATTGATGAAGCCTGATTATGTAGAGATTCCAAAAAGAGTTGGGAAATTGTCTTAGAATACGTACAAATTTGTAAAACTGAAAGAATTCAAGTGGTCAAAAATGTTATGTCACGTTTTTTTAGTGAAAAAATGCTTCTTTTTCAATGTAAGTGGACTCTATCTCAATAACTATTAGCCAGAATGTAATGAAATTTTCAGGATATTTGCACAAGAATGTACTTAAGGTGGCTCGCTACTCATGTAGATTGGTACTCAGCGCACATTGACGCGCAGCCATGCAGGCCCTATCTCTCGTGACGTCACCACAGCAGCTGAGCTCTGTGGACACATTTTCAGCTTCTTTTTTAATTCTGAGAATTTCATGAGTCGGCCGCTTCGTTTGCAATTTGCGCCACTTCTATTGGGGTTAGAGACTTCTCGTTTGGAGCATTAGATGCGCTATGAAGAGGACTACGTACAGCCGGAGTTTCAGCTTGATACTCCGCATAGAAAATTATTACAGGCGATTTTTGGCAAGCAGGTCTAATTTATCAAAAATGACTTTGAGATATAAATAAATTTTTATTTCAAAATCCATCGCGGTAGGAAACCTTCTCTTACAGATTTTATTGTTCCTCACAATATTTGGAAATAAATGACAAAAAAATGAGAAATCCTATCCAGCCAATTTTTTTTGGAAACATGTTTAATAAAAAAAGTTAAAATTGTCAAAATCAATATTTTGATTCCGAGCCCCTTGGAAAACCCTTTAAACTAAATACTTATCTTTGAAATTGTAATCAGCTTTTCCATTAATAGTCTGGGAGCCAAGAGCTCAAAAGTGCTTTATTTAAGGATTTGGCTCACCCCGAAAGAGGGATGGACAATCTATACATCGTTGGAATCGCGAGATTCTCTAGATTATGGAACCTGGGGATGCAGTTAAGGAAAGTGGTGCAATTTTTCACAAATCGGTTACCATGGCAACCAAGTCATAATATTTTTACACTCATCATTACACTAGTAAAATGCATTTTTTAGGGATTTAGTCCATAGTTAGACTTCATCAAGCCAACCTGGCATGTACTACCTCAATTACCAATTTTGATGGTCATGTGACCTTTTTGGTCACATGACCTTACTGACCACCACTTGAGGTCAAACCTCAGAAATAAGCATTTTTTCAAGAGTTCATACAGTATTTTTAACCGCTGTAGCTACAATAATGCCAGTATGTGGATAAATTTAGTCTCACTGGAAAGCCCTTGTTATAAGCTTCAATCTCACACAAAATTTATATACATATCCATGGAAACTGGTTGCCATGGCAACAAAGTTTGCAATGACACTAATTTGACTTGAAAATTGGAAAATTAATTTTTAGGGATTTACTCGACAGCCAGACTTCATTCAACCAAGCAGGCATGTACAACCATAATTAGGCATATTATTGGTCATGTGACCTTCTGGGTCACATGACCAAGGTGACCACAATTCAAGGTCAAACCTGAGAAATTGACATTTTATTAAGATTTCATACAACATTTTCTACCACTGTAGCTACAATAATTGTGCAATATGTACAAATGTGGTCTTGTTGGATAGCCCATTTTATAGGGTTTCATTACACATGTGATGTGTTTAAGTATCCATGGAAACTGGTTGCCATGGAAACAAAGTTCAAAATTACAAAAATTTGACTTGAAAACTAGAAAATTCATTTTTAGGGACTTACTCCTCAGCCAGACATCATTCAACCATCCGGGCATGTACAACCATAATTATGCATGTTATTCGTCATGTGACCTTCTCGGTCACATGACCAGGGTGACCACAATTCAAGGTCAGACCTGAGAAATTAACATTTTTAAAAGATTTTGTACAACATTTTCAACCGCGGTAGCTGCAACAATTGCACAATATGCACAAATGTGGCCTTGTTGGATAGCCTATTTATAGGACTTCATTGCACACTTAATGCTTATAAGTATCCATGGAAACTGGTTGCCATGGAAACAAAGTTCAAAACTACACAAGCTTGACTTAAAAGAGGAATATTCATTTTTAGTGACTTACTTCACAGCCAGACTTCAAATAAACAAACTGGGCTTGTACAACCACGTTGCACATTTTATTGGCCATGTGACTTTCTGGGTCACATGACCATGCTGACCACTACACAAAACCTTGGAAAATTGCATTTTTGAAGATTTTACTCAATAATGTTCATTAGCTTTTGTAGCAACAGTATTTGTGCTATTACTATCTCCATTATGAATTCTACTGGTCATGTAATGTCTCAGGTCAAACCTAAAAAACATGCGTTTTATTCAAGATTTTAGACACCAATCTTAATTACTACAGCCATAATATCAGTAATATATAAATGCATACTTGATACCATTGGAAAACCACTTTTATTAGTTTCAGTCTTTTATGTTAATCGTGTGATTATCCTAGGAACCTAGTGCAGCGGCAACAAAGTCAAAAGTTTCAAAAACTTGACTTGAAACCTTAAAAAAAAAAAATTAAGAGTTGTGCTCTGCATCCAGACATTATTCAGTCATTCTGGCCTGTGCTTCCACATAAGTTCAGTCTCAACAACCACAGAAACAATATATTAAATAGACACAGACTTGTTTCCTCCCTGGAATGCCCTTTTTCTCGCTCCAATCTCACACTGTTATCAACTTTTAAGTACCCCTGCTAACTGACAGCTCCCATCACAAAGTTTAAACTACGCACATTTTCAATTTTGTGTGTGAGATACCAACCTGATTCAGTTGGTGACATTAGTTGATAATGTAATCCAGTGATGTTAGTTGGTGACATCAGCTGGTGATGTCAACAAGTAATGTCAGAAAGTGACTTCAGTCTGTGATGTCAACGAAGTGACATCAGTTGGTGATGTCAGTTGATTACATCAGCCAGTGATGTCAGCCATTGAAGTCAGCCAGTGATGTCAACCAATGATGTCAGCCAATGATGTCAGTTGGGGACATTAGTTGATGATGTAATCCACTGATGTTAGTTGGTCACATCAGCTGGTGATGTCAGAAAGTAATGTCAGTCATTGATGTCAGTAAGTGACATCATTTGATGACACCATCCAGTGATGTCAGCCAATGATGTCAGCCAGTGATGTCAGCCAACGATATCAGACAATGATGTAAGCCAGTGATGTCAGTTGGTGACATTATTTGATGATGTAATGCAGTGATGTTAGTTGGTGACATCAGCTGGTGATGTCAACAAGTAATGTCAAAAAGTGATTTCAGTCTGTGATGTCAGGAAGTGACATCAGTTGGTGATGTCAGTTGATGACATCAGCCAGTGATGTCAGCCATAGAAGTCATTGAGTGATGTCAACCAATGATGTCAGCCAGTGATGTCAGTTGATGACATTAGTTGATGATGTAATCCACTGATGTTAGTTGGTGACATCAGCTGGTGACGTCAGAAAGTAATTTCAGCCAATAATGTCAGTATGTGATGTCAGTAAGTGACATCAGTTGATGACATCAGCCAATGATGTCAGCCAGTGATGTCAGCCAATGATGTCATTGATGTCAGCCAATGATGTCATTCATGTCAGCCAGTGACATCAGCCTGATCCAGTGATGTCAGCTAGTGAAATCAGTTGGTGACATCAGCTGGTGATTTCAGCTTGTGAAATCAGTCAGTGATGTCAGTAGATGATGTAGCCGTTGATGTGGGTCGGTGTCAGTGATGTCAGCCAGTGCTGTCAGCTCTAACATCAGCCAGGAACATTAGTCAATGATATTAGCCAGCGATGTCTGCAGTGACATCAGTCAGTGACATCAGTCAGTGACATCAGTCAGTGACATCAGTCAGTGACATCAGTCAGTGACATCAGTCAGTGACATCAGTCAGTGACATCAGTCAGTGACATCAGTCAGTGACATCAGTCAGTCATTGATGTCGGCCAGTCAATTACATCACAGGATGACATCAGTCAGTGACATGTCATATCACTGGATGATATCAGCCGATGATGTCAGGCGATGGCAACAATCTATGATGTCAGCCAATGATGTAAATCTATGAGGCTCATCTTTTCATGAAGCCTACCAATAAATAAAAGCCTGAAAATCAATTGGCGTTCTTCTATTTAGGCTCAGTATTCGTCAATGTTTAGAGCACTTTGTAAATAATGAGAAAACATATGGGCATTAATGTTAGTCTTTGTTGGATTATTTTATATTGATGCGGAATTATTACCAAATTAGTCCAGCAGTCACAGGGGTGAAGTCACCAACTATACTGGCCAGATTGTATAGGGCAACAACATGCACCCTATACTGCATTCCAGCAGACACTGCAGACCCCCTGCTCTCGTATATGGAAATACACTTCCGTCTAGTATTTTTGGGAAAACTGAGGATCATTTGCCGCCCAGGCCCGCCCCCCCCCCCCCCAGAGAAAAAGCCTAGCTGCGCCACTGGTTCAGATGTAAATTTTATGTACAGGTCTCATCCCACCAAACTGACCAGCTATTATGACATCACTGGCTGACATCATTGGCTGATATCATTGGCTGATGTCATCAACTGACATCACCAACTGATGTCACGGGCCAACATCACTGGCTGACATCACTTACTAATATTATCGACTGACCCTACTGGCTGACAACGACTTCACTGGCTGATGTCACTGGCTGATGTCACCAGCTGGCAGTACTTGCTGATGTCACCAGCTGATGTCACTGACTGACATCATTGGATGACATCACCAACTGATGTCACTAGCTGACATCACAGCTGATATCACCATCCCTAACCCTAACCCTGCCTTCAAATTAAACCACAATTGCATATTTCATTATTAATGTGACCTTCTGGGTCAAATGACCATGCTGACCACTATTCAAGGTAAAGCCTTGGAAATATGTAATTTTGCATCCAACGAACTTATTTGGAAGAACTTATGTAATCACTTGGCAGGTCGGCAGGCTTTCGGGCAGATGG
The DNA here is from genome assembly GCA_026936325.1 of Platynereis dumerilii. Classification (NCBI taxonomy): domain Eukaryota; kingdom Metazoa; phylum Annelida; class Polychaeta; order Phyllodocida; family Nereididae; genus Platynereis; species Platynereis dumerilii. The sequence goes on from JAPTHN010000156.1 coordinate 309,441, forward strand.
CAGATAGATCGTTTCCGGGCCTGTGCTTGGCCTCTATTGAATGTTCATGGATGAAATTTGGTACACATATAGCCTGTATGATCTAGTTATGCCTTTTGATGGTTTTATTGGTGGATATTAAATACTTTTTGAAATAACTAAAAAAAATATATAAAGTATTTTGTTTGTTTCCAGGCCAAGACTCAATGACTATTGCATGTGCAAGGATGAAATTTGATACAAATGTGGCCTATATATAGTTGTCCCTTAAGATGGCCTCATTGTGAGATATTCTGTACTTTTTGAAAAAAATGTATTACAATTTTTTATTTCTTTTTTTTTTGCTAAAACTCATGCATGTACATGGATAAAGTTTGGTTCAAATAAAATATATGGTCTAGTTGTGCCTCTTAAAAGGCCTGATGGAGAATATATACTTTTGAAATATTGAAAAAAAATTATTTCTGGCCCAAGACTCAGTCACTATTTCATGTACATGGACAAAGTTTGGTACATATATGGCTTATATGGTCTATTTGTGCCTTTTCATGGTCTGACCGGTAGATATTCTATATTTTATAATATTGAGAAAAAATCTTTAATTAAAAATGTTTTTTTTTATTTCGGAGCGAAAACTATCCTGACATCATTGTCAAACTTGTGTAATTTTGAACTTTGTTTCCATGGCAACCAGTTTCCATGGATACTTATATGCATTAAGTGTGCAATTAAGCCCTATAAAATAGGCTATCCAACAAGGCCACATTTGTGCATATTTTTTTTGCTAAAACTCATGCATGTACATGGATAAAGTTTGGTCACATGACGAATAACATGCATAATTATGGTTGTACATGCCTGGATGGTTGAATGATGTCTGGCTGAGAAGTAAGTCCCTGAAAGTGAATTTTCTAGTTTTCAAGTCATATTTGTGTAATTTTGAACTTTGTTGCCATTTCAACCAGTTTCCATGGATACTTAAACACATCACATGTGTAATGAAACCCTATAAAATGGGCTATCCAACAAGACCACATTTGTACATATTGCACAATTATTGTAGCTACAGTGGTAGAAAATGTTGTAATCTAAATAAAATGTCAATTTCTCAGGTTTGACCTTGAATTGTGGTCACCTTGGTCATGTGACCCAGAAGGTCACATGACAAATAATATGCCTAATTATGGTTGTACATGCCTGCTTGGTTGAATGAAGTCTGGCTGTCGGGTAAATCCTTAAAAATGAATTTTCCAATTTTCAAGTCAAATTTGTGTCATTTCAAACTTTGTTTCCATGGCAACCAGTTTCCATGGATATGTATATAAATTTTGTGTGAGAATGAAGCTTATAACAAGGGCTTTCCAGTGAGACTAAATTTATCCACATACTGGCATTATTGTAGCTACAGTGGTTAAAAATGCTGTATGAACTCTTGAAAAAATGCTTATTTCTGAGGTTTGACCTCAAATGGTGGTCAGTATGGTCATGTGACCAAAAAGGTCACATGACCATCAAAATTAGTAATTGAGGTAGTACATGCCAGGTTGGCTTGATGAAGTCTAACTATGGACTAAATCCCTAAAAAACGCATTTTACTAGTGTAATAATGAGTGTAAAAATATTATGACTTGGTTGCCATGGTAACCGATTTGTGAAAAATTGCACCACTTTTCCTAACTGCATCCCCAGGTTCCATAATCTAGAGAATCTTGCGATTCCAACGATGTATAGATTGTCCATCCCTCTTTCGGGGTGAGCCAACCGCCCATTTTTTCTCCTTGGCTCCCTGACTATAAAGTGTCTTCTTTAATTCATGCTTCTTTGAATAATATGGGATGCATGACCACTGAATGACATGGTAAAATTCACAATAAAAAAGTTAAGAAAAAAATTGCGTTTTTCCGGTTTGTGTGAACTGACTTTTCTTGTACATAACCTCAAATATTTAGAAAAAAAGGCTGGTTGCGACCACTTTTTTTTACATATCCTTGCTATAAACTATATTTTGGACCATTCTAAACTATTTCTAAGAAATCCTATCTTGGAAAGTTCATGAGTATCGAGCCACCTTAAAGCAATGGTGTACCTTTAAGTTGTCACATACAGCCATTCTCATATTTTGAGACCCCTACAGGAAATATGCTGTGTGGCTTCATTATTTTTGAACTAGGCCTTAAGTGCCACCAAAGTGAATAGGAACAGAGCAAATGATGATAGAAGCAGACAAAAAGCCAATTTTGGGTAATGGTGTGACACGAAAGTCAAAAAAGTGTTCTGGTTTTGACCCATATATGCATTATCAGTAATAACTGAATGAAGAGTAAGAGTTATTACAAAATTAAAGTGAAATTTGTATTGGTTATTACCTTTTTCAACAAATTGGCCTCAAATTTTGAGGAAAGCTTCACAAAGAGCAAAATTTTCTATAATTAAACGTTGAAGCATACTCCAACTACTGAAATGTTGCGTTGATTATCACTACAAGCAATACCAGATTGATTGCGTTACTCCTTACAAGAAAACCATCAGAACATGATCAATATTTTCCATAGCATTACGCTTGCGACAAAGCCCCATTTAAGAAAACTTTGTATTCTACTACTAGAAACCATCTGGACCTGGATTACTTGATTTTTTCTCAAAATTATACAGATTTTGCAATATTACAAGCCAAACCAGATTTAAAACGGAGCTTTCATTGCTCTTGGGCACTGTATAGTATTCTCGGCCTTACGCTTGCGACGGATTCACCTGCCCTGCTATTCATTGGAATTTTTTAATGAACTAAATTTTCCAAAACCATAGGAAGCTCCAAAATGGGTAAGCAGATATAAGACTAGGTCTCAAGGGCTAAAAGATTCAACTGACACATGTAAAAGGGACACTAGAGCATCCCAGATCAGTAAGCGTCAAATTTGACTTAATTTTCGGAAGGCAACGTTTGAATCCAAATTGCTCAATGATGTCAACACAGGCAAATATAGATACTTGATTTGATGGATTTATGAAGCCTGAGGATGTAGAGATTCCGAAAAGTGTTGGAAAATTGCCTTAGAATATGTCTAAATTTGTAAAATTGAAAGAAATCAAGTGGTCAAAAATATTATGTCACGTTTTATTAGTGAAAAAATGCTTGCTTTTCAATGTAATTCAACTCTATCTCAATAACTGTGCGACAGAAAGTTGTGAAATTTTCAGGAAATTTGCACAAGAATGTACTTAAAGCAATGGTGTACCATTCAGTTGTCACATAGAGCCGTACTCATATTTTGAGACCCCTACAGAAAATATGCTGCCTGGCTTCATTATTTTTGAACTGGGCCATAAGACCATAATTAATGTATGCACAATGTACACTTTTAAAAAGAGGAAAATGTCTTTTTTGATCCTTTATATTGAATCTTTCAGGAACTGAATTGGGAGTTCTTGGAAATTCTTGGGAATATGAAAAGAGATTTGCTGAGTCATCTTTAATTCAAAATGTAAGTAATGAACTTGCCTACTCGTAATTGGTTTTTAATAGCAACCATTGCCAATATAATTATGTGACCTGCTCCACCAAAATTAGTTCAAAGCAGGCAATCTACATTTCAACCACTTAACGCAAGAATGGACTGTGCCACTAAGTCCCTTTTTGAATTATTGTATATTTTTCAAAAGCTCAAGACTATAGGAATAACATATGTAAAAATTGTAATTACATATTATACTAGAACGAAATGGGAGATATTTCAGGTCAAAGCAGGGAAGAGGCAGGTTAGTTGAGACGTTTTTTCAGAAAAGCTCACCTCCAAGTTGAATGGACAATGATATTGGAATGACGAATAGCCATTTGCATGGGGACAGATATTGTCCAAATATACGGAAAAACTTGACTTTCTCTATTGAATAGTTTTACCCCAGATGGCGTCAAAAGAGGTCTTCTCAAACTTATCAACTAACCCGTCTGGTAAGGTTAGTTGATACACTCAGGCAGGTTAGTTGACACACCAAACCCTGATGGACAATGCAAAGAGAAAGTCATATACAGTGAGGAAAATAAGTATTTGACCCCCTACCATATTTTCTGGTTTGGGCACTTGCGATTGATCCAAAACTCTGAAATTTCTCATGTAGATCTGGTCCAACATTAGAAGACAGATAATGCTCAAAAATTAAAAGATAGAAGTACAATGCTCCCTGCATTGTAAGACCCCCGTGTTGTAAGACCGCCTTGTCTTATGTGACCGCCTTCCTCTCACACTAAGTAGTATTTTTAGTGCATTTTGCACCCCGAGGAGAGACCGCGCCCCCAGGAGAGACCGCTTCATGACAGCAGAAGGGGCGGTCTTATAACGCAGGGACCACTGTATTATGTAATATATTTCGTCAGCCTAAAGCAAAATTGGCCTAAGTCATTTTTGGCAATTTTCGGCAAACAGCGAAAAACTGACTTAGGCCAAATTTTTTTTTGAAACAACAATGACTTAGGCCAAAATTCTTTTGTGGTGTAGCTGTGTTACTAAGCAATTCTCCATAAAATTTATGAATGAAATCGTCTATGTCATGGAAGACTCAGATATAGCAAATTTTGCAATTTTCAGCAGAACGGAAATTCTGAAAACTAAACAAATCAGCAGATAACTTCTGTTTCCCCCCACTGATTACACTGAGAGTTATATCATTGTGTTCAGCTTGGTGTTGTGATCGTGCAGAAACATAAATGATGTTTAAAAAACGTAAAATGTATTTGATAAAGTAATTTTGACTGATTATTCCAGAAAGCTGCAAGGCAGTTGCTTCATTATTTCAATTTCCATACTAGGTCAAAGTGGTTTGACTGAAGCCGACTCTCTGAATCTGCCACCTATCTGGTGGAAGACTCAGTCAAAGCTATGTTTTGGCTGAGTCATCCTCCATTTTCTAGTGCAAGACTCAGTCATAACATAGCTTTGACTGAGTCTTCCACTAGAAAATGGAGGATGGCCCAGCCAAAACATAGCTTTGACTGAGTCTTCCACTAGACTTATGCAGATTCATAGAGTCGGCTTCAGTCAAACCATTTTGACCTTTTTAGCTTGCACAACAAACAACTTTTTGGAGGGAAAAAATCAATGGAAGACTCAGTCAAAGCAGGTTTAACTGTTTCTGACCTCAAAAGTCAAATGAGTTGGGCTGAGTCAGATGAGCCATGAAAGATGTCAGTTTTTCATGGAAAAGTGCTGTAAAACAGAGGGAAAATGTTCCAAAATACCGAGAGTTTGAAGGAGTAGTGCATGGTAATAAATGGACCCATTGGGCTTATTTCTAATGCCATTTGGTGCTAGAGATCCTCGAGATTATTTTTCAGACAAATTTCAAAATTCAGTCATATTGATTTGACTGAGTCTTCCTCGAGATAGACGAAATGCGAGGAAACAACTTCAATAAAATTTATACTCACAATTATGACTGAAAAATATTGGTGATAAATGGCCTAAGTAAACAGGACTTAGGTCATTTGTGCGAAAATTGACTTGGGGTTTTGAGGGGTTTATTATTAATTTAGGAGGCCACATTTTTTTTAGCACATGTATTATCATAAGGGCCTTCCTATGGTACCAAAAAGGAAAAATGGCCTAAGTCTGACTTAGGACAGATTCCACGAAAAGCAGCAAAATGACTTACCACAATACATAGTTACATTAGCACAAATAAGGGCAGACATAATTGATTCGTAGCTTCTCAGATTTTCTCCGGGTGCTTTTTCTAGGGATAGCTGGCAGGACAAAAAAAAACTGAAATCTAAATCTTTTACTGTGTCAATCCATTAAATAAAATCATGGGTAAACACTATTTGCTATTGAATTGGTAGATCAGAATAACGAAAAATATGGCCTTGTGCTAATGTAACAACGTTAAATGATGGAGGACAGAATTTGTTTATGCTGATACTACTGCAAATAAATGAAAACACCAGCAGAGTACCACCCTGGCCTGCTCCTGTGAGACCTGGCTTTCAGTTCAGAAAAAAATTGAGATCAAATCATGTGTTCCTTAACGTAATTTATATAGACAAATTTTGCTAATGTAACGCTATGAAATGGACAGATGCAAAATTGCAGTTACATTAGCAATAAAAAAACAGCTACTGCACAGAGCTGTTTATGTTTTTGGTGATGTTTATAGGCAAATAAGACAGATTTTTCAATAAAATTTTAGAATTTCATGTTTGAAATTTACATAAGTAGCAAGAACACAGAAAATATATTACATAATACTTCTTTCACTTAATTTTTGTGCATTACCTGTCTTCTAATTTTGGACCAGATCTACCTTAGAAATTTCAGAGTTTTGGAGCAAGCGCAAGTGCCCAAACCAGAAAATATGGCAGGGGGTCAAATACTTATTTTTGTCACTGTACCCCCCTTTGGTTTTGTGAAAATTTTAGTACCTCCCATTTCTTATGTTAAAATTCCATTTGACAATTTTAAAAGCATGTTGTGAAAAATAAGTATCCCCCTTGAATCATGCGTGAAAAATTGGTACCTTGTCAGAAAAAAAGTTGGTTCCAATTCAAGTAAAACCATAGAAACTACCACCCCCACTCAACCCAGTCGTAAAATTTAATTCTGAATAGTCCCTTACTGTTATCACAAACAATGCTTTTGGTCAAGGCATGATAATTTAGTGTTCAGAGATGTGAAGCCATTCACAGTCGGCTTGAGAGTCGAGACTGACTTAATATCAACTGAAGCAATCAACAGTTACACAGGAGTGCAAAATACAACAGTTCATGAGGAAATGTAAGAGTTCATGTGGATGGTGGTTTGACACGTGTGAACAACTGCCAGAGTACCAAGTTGGCCTTTGCAGCAGTTTATTGGTTGAAATTATGACATCATTTTTCCAGCCAACATCACTTGCTTGAAGTAAACTGAAAAAAAAGTGACATGCTATATAACTGCAGCTTGACCAATCACCTGGCAGGATTTTCTGGTGTCAGTTCAAATAATTTTGCAAAATTGTTTGTTATTTGATCAAAGTCTACAATTTAAATCTGAAATCATCTGTAACGTCATGATCTTAGCGTGAGGACACTTGGTGTTTCAGTCCTTAGTGTAGGTCTGCATGCCCGAGGAAAAAAAGCCTGGATCTGTGTCCTAGGCCTATGTTGTTTTCTGTTATCAGGGAATTATATTTTTAAACTGGCACCATTGGGTAGCTAGACATGTGAGCCGCCGCCAACAGCCAGCCGAGCCATCACTTTATTGCTTAATTCAGTTAGCCGCCTCCTATATCTTGCAAAATAGTCCACCAGTCATCTCCAGTTTCATGCAGTTAGGTTAATTTTAATTAACTAGAAAAACTGACAAGTGTAACTTTCCATGCCACACAATCAAGATTTGCAATCAAGACATCACTGATTGCTGTGTGGGCCAGCGTGTGGCATATCTTAGTGCTTTCACCAGCTGAACTCTGTCAATTGCTATTCAACAATTCCATCGTCTCACAATTGATTTCCTTGTCAGTACCAATCAATTATGGTACCTATATTATAGAGGAGAAATTCATCCTACTGAATTCCAATGAATACTTTGGATATGGAATTATGGGGCTTTTGACTCGTGAACTCAATTGGTGCTCAAAGTGGAGAGAAGCTGCAACAAATATTTTGAAAACTAAAATGATCGTTTACAGATGATTTCATATTTGTAGACTCTGGTCAAAAAACAAAAAACAAAATTGCAAAGGTTGCGGTCTGACATCAGAAAATCCTGGCAGCTGGTAGCTGCACATAGTGTGTCACTTTTTTTTCAGTTTGCTTCAAGCAAGTGATGTTGGCTGGAAAAATGATGTCATAATTTCTACCAATAAACTGCTGCAAAGGCCAACCTGGTATTGTGGCAGTTGTTGACACGTGTCAAACCGCAATCTACATGAACTCTTACATTTCCTCATGAACCGTTGCATTTCACATGCCTTAAAATCAGTCTCAAGCCGACTCTGAATGGCTTCACATCTCTGAACGCTAAATTATCATGTCTTGACCAAAAGCATTGTCTGTGATAACCATAAGGGACTATTCAGAATTATATCTTATGACTGCGTTGACGGGGGGGGGGGGGGGGGTTGGTAGTTTCTATGGTTTTACTTGAGTGGGAACCACCTTTTTGCACATGCTTCCTATAACTTGGGACAATGGGAGTTTTTCCCGACAGGGTACCAATTTTTCACGCATGTTTCAAGGGGTACTTAATTTTTGCAGCATGCTAAATTGTCAAATGAAATTTTAACAAAGAAAAGGGAGGTTTTACAAATATTCGTGAAACTAAAGGGGGTATCACACAAACAGTTCCATCAAAACTCCCAAACCACCCACGCCCAGTCATAAATTCTGAATGGTCTCCTGGGACAGGAGGATGATCTAGTGATGTGGCCAAAATTCGTAAGAAAATTATAGTGGGAATCAAACCAGGGACCAAGCGATTGGTAGCCCATTGTTAAATTTTCTGAGCATAATCAAACCCTGAGAAAATGTTACGTACATGTGTTTGTTTGTTTTCTGTAAAAAATAATCATTATGTGGATCATCTGATCCAAATCATCTGAAAGCACAGTATTGGACTTTGAGAATGTGTACTAAAATGTGTGAAACACTAACAGAAACTCTGGAGCCTCACAGGGTCAAAATGACATACTTTTTTGGCATCCAAAAAGAAACCCAGATGTGATGTGCTAAAAATTATGAAGCGAAAACTTTCAAATTTATTATTCGAATGGAAGTCAGTCGCAGCCAGCCATATCTCTAGTGAGTTGCCCAGCTGATTTTTTGGTCAGCTGGTTTTCGTTGTCTAAGTGGAGTCACATGTCTACAATTAGGCCGACACTTCTTAATCCTACTAATACCAGGTAACACTAAACAAATTTTAGTATCTGGAAAACCCATTTCAAACACCCGAAAGTAATTTACATATCCTGTAGTCTCACTATGCTCTTTGGCATCATATTAGAGTTTTTTTTAATTAAGGACCAGACCATAGACCATGGACTTAAGACCACCTTAAGTGACAGTAACAGAGCTAATACCACCAAATCCCACCAAACCAGACCAATTGCTGAGGAACAATAGGTTTTAGAGAAACACAGAGAACAACAAACAATAGGATTGAATTTATAAAGTCAGTTTGAATAATTCCATGCTGTGAATAATAACAAACTTTCAGAAATGAATAACTTTGTTTGCAATATCTTGTCAATGCAGCTAACCAGTGGCAGATCCAGATGGGGTAGTCTAGTGGGGGGGGGAAGGGGCATTCACGGGCCCACGTAGACGTCATTTTGGCATTTACGGGCCTGCATTGCCCTATATATTTTTCAAATTGTTATTTTTATCTCAGTGGTCGAGGGGGGGGGGGGAAGTAGGCTGAACCAAATTTCAAGTTTGTGTCTGCTGGCAGGCTATTCTTGTTGACGATGCATAATTAATTTGCTTGGTACATTTTGTCCCTCTAGTTATTGAAACTTGCGCATTTCTGAGTAACAGAAGATGAAGTATACTATTGTTGTTCGATGTGTAGGCTAAATTCAATTAAGGTGGCGACCACTTAATTTCCAGGGGGGGGATTGGAGTATTCCTCGGCAGGAAATTATTGATTTCACGGTGACGGTCGCAGTAATTATTATCTATTTCGATCACGGAAAGTCATCAAATGTTCATTCCAAAATCAAGCAACACTTTGTCAAGAAAAAACCCCACCAGAAATTATTTACTTCAAGACTGCCCAAGAGGAATTTATTTATTCAACGAAGACTATGCAACAAGTTATTTTCAAAGGAACTGGACCCCCCCCCTCCCCTTGAGATAAAATTAATCAAATAAACATTAAGTTAAAGATCGGCGAATTTACCTTCTGGAGATTGTAGAATTTCTTAGCCAAATAATCTACACCCAAGAAAACCATTAAGTTGTTAAAAATACCATGGATGGAATTACATTGAGTTGAATGGCCCAGATGTGCATTTATAATAAACTACCTACACTAGTTCTAATGTTTGTGGCATACAAAATTGTTTCAAATAAAATCATTGATAGGCCTATTTCCCAGTAAATGTTATGTCAATACCAAATTTTGATACATAGCCGGTTCATATAAAATGATTTTATGCACACAGCATAATTATATATATAATTGGCTGTCTCTGAGGTTGTACAGTAAAGTGAAACATGGCCCGAGCCGGATTTTAATGTTCACCAAACGCGCTTTAAACACAATAATGAAGGTTTGTTAAGTCCGTTTTTTATGATTTCAGTTCTTCCTTGATTTTACCCCACTTGAAAATAGGGCGTCAAGTGTGGTGCAAAATTCCTTTAACATGGATTAGTCCCCGATATCTATCAAAAAGTCCCATAATAACAATGCTTATTCAGCATTAACTGATTTTATAAATTGCCAGCTATACACTCATGATCAAAATGCTGGAATAATTTGGACTTTCAAGGTGTCAGAACTTCAAAGTCTGAAAATTGGTGATTGAATGTGAGGAATTGCAAAGATTTTTTCCTCAGACCTTAGATATATTTATAAATGATATCATAACCATTTTTAATGGCTGAGACGTATTTGAATATTTTCTTTTGGTGACTCGTAAAAATCGACCATTTTTAGTAAAAAATCATCAAGAATTGCATCATGGCTCAACAACATAGACAAAAAATTTCAACATATACAAAAAATGCCAACTTAATCTTGATGTGTACAACCAAAAATTATCACAATATCATGACCTCAGCCTTTACTTGACTTGACATGGATTCTGCCTACACTGTAAAATTTGAAATTTTGAGTCAGCTCAAATGATTGAGTGAGATGGTTGCACAATTTGTTGGAGCTAACATAGCTTGATATTTTGAGTTATGATAATCTTTTCGTTGTTATAACTTAAAACAACAAGCTATGATAGCTCAAAAGAATTGCACACCGGTCAACGATGATTTTGCTACCTGAGGAAAAAGACCTCTATAAACCTAATTCGAGTGTGCTGATTCCAAATCTGAAATCAGAATTGCTCCAGAACGTCTAGATTTTGAGTTATGACCAAGTCAATATTTTGCAAGAAAGCAGGCGCGAGAGCAATTCGCTTGTAAAAGAAATGTGTTCTAAGCTATTAAAATTTAGATTTTGAAATTATCTTTGCATTTGTAGAGATGATTTAACATCCAGAATCAAAATATGACCTAATTGTTTACTCAAACTTCTCCAACTGCAAATATTTGAAGTTAAGATTATCCAGAAATAGGCGATTTTTACTAAGTAACCTGTGGTTGGTTTATGGCCTAGTTCAAAAATAATGAAGCCAAAGTGTGACATGACCATCAAAATTTTAGAATGTTTATAAGTATCAAATGACCACATAATATTGTAACAAACATGTCTAAGTTCTAGAAACTGTATTTACCATTTTGCTGTGGTTTGTGGAAATGGCTGATAAAAGCTGAATATTACCAAATTTTATTTATTTTTATTTCCATGGCAGTAAAAGAAAAGTAGACCTAATGGTAACTTATCATCAAATTAAATCTAATGTTTTTGTGTGATGACAAAACTCATATACTCTTAAGCCTCCATGGCTGTTTTCAGCCAAATTCACGAAATATTTTATGAGGAAAACAGTATTTTTCGAAATTTTGTCGCAATATTTAAAAAAAAAACGTTCAAATTTTGTCCCCAGATGTACATATTTTCCTCTAAAACGATTTCACCTGTCCTGTGTTATGCGCCCAAATGTGGGCTTCGAGTTGGTACCAAATAAGTGCCACCAAAATGAATACGGACAGAGCAAATGATGATAGAAGCGTGTTTTTTAGCCTATTTTTCCACTAAAAAAGCCAATTTTGGGTACTTGTGTGACACAGAAGTCAAAAAAGTGTTCTGGTTTTGACCCAAATCCATTTTAAATGTATTATCAGTAATAACTGGATGAAGCGAAAGAGTAATTACAAAATTAAAGTGAAATTTGTACTGGTTATTGCCTATTTCGACAAATTGGCCAAAAATTTTGAGGAAAGCTTCACAAAGAGCAAAATTTTGATAATTAAACATTGAAACATACTCCAACTACTGAAATATTGTGTTGATTATCACTACAAGTAATACTAGAATGACTGCTTTACTCCTTACAAGAAAACCATGAAAATATGATCAATATTTTCCATAGCGTTACGCTTGCGACAAAGCCCCATTTGTATTTTACCACCAGAAACCAGCTGCGGACATGGATTACTTGATTGTTTCTCAATACTACACAGATTTTGCAATATTACAAGCCAAACAAGATTTAAAATGGAGCTTTTATTCCTCTGTGGCACTAGAAAGTGTTCTGGGCGTTACGCTTGCGACGGATTCACCTACCCTGCTATTCATTGGAATTTTTTAGGGAACTAAATTTTCCACAACCACAAGAAGCTCCAAAATGGGTAAGCAGATATAAGACTAGGTCTCAAGGGCCAAACGATTCAACTGACATATGTCAAAGGGGCACTAGAGCATCCCAGATCAGTAAGTGTCAAATTTTACTTAATTTTTGGAAGTCAACCTTTGAATCCAAATAGCTCAATAATGTCAACACAGGCAAATATAAATACTTAATTTGATGGATTTATGAAGCCTGAGGATGTAGAGATTCAAAAAAGTGCTGGGAAATTGCCTTAGAATATGTCTAAATTTGTAAAACTGAAAGAATTCAAGTGGTAAAAAATGTTATGTCACGTTTTTTTGGTGAAAAAATGCCTGTTTTTCAATGTAATTCAACTCTATCTCAATAACTATGGGACAGAATGTCATGAAATTTTCAGGAAATTTGCACAAGAATGTACTTAAAGCAATGATGTACCATTAAGTTGTCACATACAGCCATTCTCATATTTTGAGACCCCTACAGAAAATAAGCTACGTGGCTTCATTATTTTTGAACTAGGCCTTATAACTATTTCAAGATATGAGAATTTTGTATGAAGTGCTGCAGCCAATATTTAGAATAAATTTTTGAGCTGCTAAGGGCCTACTTTGCCAAAGAAAATGTGTTGATAATTTTATATTAAAAAATTTGATGAAAAAAATATTCGAAAAATTTATGCTTCCTCCCAGTCGGATTTTGAATGTCCATTTTTAAATGCTAAGGAGAATGTATATTCCCAAAGTTATGTCAAACCTCACTCCACTTCCAGTAGCTCAGACTCTGCAGGGTCTGCTTGATCATCATTAAAGAAGGGGTTATGTGAACCACATAGATTGTTGCAAACTTGATGATTTAATTCACTGCGATTTGATTTTTTTTTCTCCAGAAATAGTTGGTTTGAGCAAAACAGTTAAAACCATGTCAAATTTTGGTCACTGGTCTACACAGTGGCTGAGGCTGGCTCTGTGGGAAGTTTAGTTGCATTAGAGTGTGGTATTTGGAATTATATCTGCATTACCTGACCCTTCCAACCAGATCATTCTAATTTCGAATTTATTGCATCTCATTTTCTATCATTTGTTTTCATATTCTTCATAGAAAATCCAATCATCATAAGAAATTACTTAGATATATTTTCCTTACACCCAGAAACTATAATTTGACAGTAGGAGTTGCAAATTAGCAATTTTCATATCTCCAAATGGGAATATGTTGAACAATAACAATTTTGCAAAAAGTCGTCCATTTCTTGAGCCTGTCACACTCAAAATTATGTATCTGGACCTGTCTGATTCAAATATTTTGGCTATTTATTGTTTCAGCATCTTAAATAACTTATGGAAATACTGGGATATGCTTACTTTCCAGTTTTCAACAGTGCTGAGTGCATTTCTTTTACACGCGAATTGCTCTCACGCCTGATTATTTGCCAAATATTGACATGGCCATAACTCAAAATCTAGACATTCTGGAGAAATTCTGATTTCAGATTTTGAATCAGCATGCTCGAATTAGGTTTATAGAGGTATTTTTCCTCAGGTAGCAGACGGAATTTTTTTTTTTTTTGACCAGTGTTGTGCAACCGTCTCACTCAATCATTTAAGCTAACTCAAAATTCAGATTTTACAGTGTACCCATTCTTTGCTTCTTTTTGACGAATATGGCCAATTTTTCTGTGACAGTCACTTGCACCTGGTCCAGATCAGTCGGCTGAACCTCCACCTTGTGTGCAATATGGTCCAACATGTCCCTATAGTGTTATTTGGGTTCAAGTCGAGTGAAGTTGCCATAAACTGCAAATTCTCAATTTTCTAGGTTTTGAATGATTTGTGGTTCCCCACAGGCGTGAGCATGTAGTCACAAATGAATAAAATGTTTCAACTGAATTGTTCTCTAAACTGAGGCACCATTTCCTTTTCCAAAAAAAAAGATACACTCTCGACAAAAATGCTGGAATATTTTGAGAATTGTTCAAGTAAATTCTTTTTCAGTCAATATATCCGGCTACATGCTTCACAGAGCTGATTGAGAGATTTTTGTGTGATGGGAGGGTGGCCAGATAGTGTCCGAAAACTGTCTCATGGCCACAAGGACTCAGGGTGAAGGTTTAGTGCCTGTTTGGGGTGTCATCCATTATGACGGAAATTTGTGTCTGGTTGTGCAGAATGGAAACGTCCCGGCGGTCTCCTATCTAAGTTTGTTGGAAGAGGAAATGGTACCTAAGTGTAGAGAACACTTCAGTTGAAACATTTTATTCATTTATGACTCTGATCAAGCTTGTAGGGCACCACAAATCCTTCAAAACCTGGAAAATTGAGAAAATTGAGAATTTGCTGTTATTGCCAACTTCACTCGACTTGAACCCAAATAACACTATAGGGACATGTTGGACAATATTGAACACGATATGGAGGTTGAGCCTACTGATCTGGGCCAGGTGCAAGTGACTCTCAATAAAGAATGTCCATATTGGTCAAAAAGAAGCAAAAAAAGGTCGGCAGAATCCATGTCATGTCAAGTGAAGGCCAAGTTCAATGCATGTGGCATTTGACATGATATTGTGTTTTTTTTTGGTAGTACACATCAAGACTAAGTTGACATTTCTTGCATATATTGAAATTTCATGTCTATATAGTTGAGCCACAACACAATTTTTAATGACTTTTTACTAAAAATGATAAATTTTTTCCTGTCACCAAGAGAAAATTTTCAAATAATTCTCAGCCATTAAAAATGGTTTATAATGTCATTTATACATAAATCTAATGTCTGAGAAAAGAAGCGTTGCAATTCCTTACATTGAATCACCAATCTTAGAATTTTGAAGTTCTGACAACTTGAAAATCCAAATTATTCTCGCATTTTGATCAAGTGTATACTATTTAAAATGCAGTTTATTCAAAACGAACCTTGGTTTTATAAAATACTTCTGTAGGAAAGACTTTTCAAAATACCACTATGAAACATTCACAAGTTCTGCAGAATAATATGCTTATAACAAACAAAATTCGGGTTTTTTCATTTTTTGCCTTATCATACCTTCTACTGTGGAATTAGCTGGTAGTGCGGAAAGCAAGTGTTGCACTTTTTGTCAGCCATAAACATAGGGCCATTATACCATGATAGGTTTGACTAAAAAGCATATTCCATATACCAATGGAAAGCTAAGCTGAAGTGCAACAACACAATATCAAACAAGTGAAATTTCCTGCCATGAATCTTTATCACAAAGCGAGTCTGAGCATACATTTTTACGAAATGTAAGAGTTAAACATTTGTTGTCAGTGACAAAGACATGCCTCTAATATCATGATAGTATACATTTACAAATACTTTCTATAGACCAACAGATACCTAGACTGATGAGCAACAAAATCATATCAAGAAAGTTAACTTTGCATCAACTGGCTGTAATCAAGAAGCATGTAAAGAAGAAAGGTCAGCATAAATATCACAAAATGTGAGAGCGTCACATTTTTTGTCAGTCTCAAAGATAGGGCTCTTATGTCATGACAAGTTGGACTTTCTACCATATTCTATACACTAATGGAAAGCCAGGCTCATGAGCATGACAAAAATTCCAACAACAAACTTTTGTCAGGAAGTGCAAGAACAAGAGAGGTCCCACAAAATTTTTGCAAAGTATAAGAGCGTCGCGCTGTTGTCAGTCTTACTTATGCCATCACAGGTTCTGGCTCAATAGCCTCAGCCAATTTAAGTGATATTTTCCGTATAGACAAGGTCATGAGCAATGCATTGGTATATCAAATGTTCCAAAAATGTTTGGATTAATGGTTTATCTGTTGCATCAAAAATCACATTGCACTTTTTAGCTTCACTCGGGACACACCAACTAAGGATTACAAAAGGTGTATTTAAAAAATATAGAAACATCCAATTGCCTTTGTTTTGGAATTATAAGATGCCCAACTAATTAGGGAACAGTAATGCATTGCAAATGTGATCCTAAATTCATCGCTTTTCCTGTATTTGGAAGTTGTATGCAAAAATTGTACATGCAATGTCCGGACGGGACATCAAAAATTTCCCTAACTGCAAGAATGTATCACTCATTATTTCCAGACCAATGACCGACGGATCCAATTACTGTTATTCAAATGAAAGAAGACATCTTTGCCTTTCATATGATCTATAATACTTGCAAAAAAAACTATGAGGGGGCTTAGATATGACCTAAAATGTATGTGCATATTGGTCCAAAACTGAAATTTTACCAACCCACGGCACTGGATTATATATATAAAAGCCTAAGGCATCTCATTCAAAGCATCAAGTGCAACTTAATTGTTTGATATTCTCCGTTACTTGTTATAACTACTTAAGGTGACTCAAGCGTGGTACACTGCACATACTTCTGAGCAGCCTGGTTGCCTAGCAACATAGCGTCACCACTGCTGCAGGCCCTGAAAAAGTTATGACGTTACCATTTTCTGCTCTATTTTTTTAACAGCTTGGCAGCTAGTAATTTGCTATTTAAATGAGATCTAATGCAGCTAGAAGCATAATTATTTTTTTATTGAATGCAGTAACACCTACTCTATGCTAATTCAAAGTTTCAGCTTCTCGTCTTTATCAAAAGAATTTTCTCAACTAATTTCAGTCAACTGTGTCTAAAATTGTCTTTATTTCTTTAAATTGACATTGGCATAGTCATGGTACTGTAATTAAAAAACGACTAGGTGAATTTTTTTTATTTTTGGACATTTGTTTGACAATAACCTGTTTATGATATATGCAAATTTCAAAAAAAATCTGTATGATCGTTTTCCTAAAATTTGATTACTGCCAAAATTGATGCATGCAAAATCTGCAATTAATTAGTGTGTTTGTGCCCTTTGAGCTCTTACAGAAAAAAGTTTTTTAACCTTTTTCTTCAAATTTGTGGCAAATGTATTGGTTTACATCCATGGGAAGACATTTCTGACATTTTTGTGTGACAAATGCATGTAATGCTTTATTCTGTGGTACATAACCAAAAACTCAATTTATAAAGCAGTCATCAGGCCAAACATGCTGTTACCATGGCAACCAAACGAGTCGGTGAAATTTTTTTATTTTTCATTTTTGGAATGTATGGGTCCCATAGACTACCTGTGCAAAATTTTAGAAAAATCTGTATGATCAAACTACCACGCTTGAGTCACCTTAAGCCGCACATGGTCCACTAATCAGTATCAACAACTAATTGGTCCTCTGAGGTCTAGGTCTATGGTCCCTGGTCCTTAACTAAAAAAGCTATATTAGCTTTGAGCTGTTGATCAGACATGAAAGGACAAGTATCTGACAATAGATGATAAGACAGGGACTGATCCAACAAGATTTGACAGGAAAAGCCATAATCAGACATGAACAGATCAGACAAGCAACGATCAGACAAGCAAAGGTCGGACAAGTAATCAGACAAGATATACACAGACAAGCAATAATCATATGCAATAACTAGATTATATATCAGACAAGAAAAGGTCAGACAGGAAAGATGAGGCGAGAAATAATCAGACAAGGACAGATCAGGCAAGCAATAACCAGACAAGGAATAATTGAGCATGCTCTAGATAATCAGACAAGGTAAGGTAAGACAGGCAATGATCATGCAATATGATGGTTCAGACAAGTAATTATAAGACATGCAAGGAAAGATCAGACACAAATTTATCTGTCAAATCAGTTTTTGTGTGATTATTTCATGTCTGATCTTTCCAATTTATAAATATTATTTCATGTCTGATCTTCCCTCCATATATTCGAACAGTGTATTTCCCCATGCACATGGCTATTCATCATTCCAATATCATCCTCTGTTTTGTTTGGAGGGGAGCTTTTCTGAAAAACGTCTCCACTGAACTGCCTCTCCCCTATATCATCTTGCTGAACATCAAAAAATATTATGACAGTAGAACATCCATGTAACAGTTATAACTTTTTATAGGCATATTATAATACCTCATGAACTTGATAAACGTGATAAATAACTTCTTTTTGACTGTTGCAACAATGTTGAAACATTGATGCACTGCATTATAGCAGTATAGCCATATAATCATCTGTGGAAAAGTGATTGTTGTTTTACATCCTAAATATTTTTTTGATTTCAATGAATTTCCCTTGTGTAACTCTACCAAAGATCTTTCTCAATATTAATGACTCCTGCAGTCACAACTGCAAGTTACCACAATTCTTCTTTTTTTTCAAAGAATTTTTATTTTACTTTTCTCCTAAATCTTGATTCTGATTCTACATTGACCTATATGAGATCGAGAAGATGTGTTTTTTTTTTAAATTCTTCATCTTACAAATGGCAACAATTTCTCAAATGATAATTTCTATGACCAGGAGGTGGGGTGTATCAACTAACCTTGCGTAACAACTAACCTGCCTATCCCCTAGAGGATGACAGTTTTTGGGGAAAAATGCGTAAAGTACTAAAGGATCATTTTACTGAAAATATTAGATTTATTTTTTATTATTGTTTGCGCATGATGACAGAATCTTTTCAATTAAACTTTTAACAATCATTTGAAATACATGTCCAAACATGATGATTTAAAAAAAATTAGAAGAGATCTGCTATGATAAATCTACATATCTATCTACCTATCTATCTTTCTAACTATTTATCTGTCTGTCCTTTGGAGTAAGCAGACTCTAATTCCCCAAGGTCCGCCTATCTTTCAAAAAATATTTCAATCCACCTACAATTTCAATCAACCTATCTTTTAATATCTATGTATCTATCTATGGCAGATTTCACGAAAAGTGGTTTCAGAGGGTACCTTAAACTTTCCAACCATTTTGTTATCCCTCTGTTGCTTCCAGAAGCCAGTAAACCTATTAGTAAGTAAATTTGTGAGCTAAAGAATAAATATTAATAAAATGATCCTCAAACAAGTAGCTTTTTGCTCTTAAAAATATATTTTTCTATCCCTTATTATGACAATTTTGGACGAACAAACTTACTGCTCATCAGACGTACTTGTTTTGGCCCTCTCTTGAATCTGCTAAAACCTATCCTGCAAAATGTAATGATATGCAATTGATAAAAAGCATTTTGAAAATTATTTTGGAACCATTTCTAATTGTGTTGGTCATTATAAACTTGGAAAAAATGAAAAATTAAAAAACACTGCTAAAGTAACTCGATTCCGTCACAGGACACTGAGGTTACATTAGCAACTTTTACATGGTGATTTTTCTGTGTTCTTGCCACTCATGCAAATTTCAAACGTGAAATTCTATAATTTTATTGAAAAACATGTATTATTTGCCTATATACATTACCAAAAACATAAAAGACTGGGTGTGGTAGCTGTTATTTTTTTAATGCTAATGTAACTACAATTTCGCAGCATAAAAAATTCTGTCCACCATCATTTATCTTTGTTACATTAGCACAAGGCCATATTTTAAGCTACTCTCATCTACCAATCTAACAGAAAACAGTGAATACCCATGATTTTACCCAATGGATTGACACAATAAAAGATTTAGATTTTGGCTTTTTTTTGTCCTGCCAGCTATCCTCAGAAAAAGCACCCTGAGAAAATCGGAGCAGCTACGAATCAATTATGTCTGGCCTTATCAGTATTGTGCTAATGTAACTTGTGGTAAGGACTTCTGCTGCTTTTCGTGAAATCTGCCCTGGATGTATCTATCTATCTATCTATCTATCTATCTATCTATCTATCTATCTATCTATCTATCTATCTATCTATCTATCTATCTATCTAGATCTATCTCATGATCATATTCAGATTTTTGATTTAATGTTTGTCTGTCTCTTTCAGGTGGATTTTCTTCAACCATCAAAAAGAACAGATTTTGTGATGGCCCAGAAGTACCTCTGTACAGCCAAAAGAAAACCAAAAATGAAGCGAAAGCATCAGCAAATATTCATTTAATTCAATTAATTGTAATTTCATAAAAAACCTTGAGTATCCTACTATCCTGTCATATTCATAATAATATCGAATGTATGATTAACTCAATGACGAATGACTGGATATGCTCATGTGTCGTAATGTCGTACAATTTCAGAAATTTTGCATTTGAATAGTGATTACATGTACTTTATGTATGTACCATGCTATATTATACACTACTGGAAGGCCTGACTTCTTCTATATCATATTATTTTAAGAAATTCAACTTTATAACAGAATAAGGCTCCTAGCCATAAAAAACCCAAGTAAAACAGGCAATTTTTTTGTGTCCCATGTTATGTCAGATTTCAAAAAATCGTTTATAATAGAAAGTGAGTTTTCATGCCAGTAACAAAAGATATTTTAATCTGGTTGGCTCTGTTGGAGTACCTGATTCCCGCTAGAGCTTGTCTATCCGACAGCTGCAGTGCCTTCTGTATATCCTTTAATGCGCAGTGACGTGAACCTGTCCCACTGGCAAAAATAATTCAACACATATTCTTAGATTTAGTATGTGACTATTAACTAGTTGAAGTATTATAAATTCATTGATGTACATAAAGTCTTTTGGAGAGGAGAAAGTATTTTTTGTTGCTTTGAGTAGTAGGAGTACTGTAGGACCATCTTCTAAACTAACTACAATGACAATTTCGTGCGGATACATGGAGTACTTTGAACTTTACAGTAACTTTACTGAAGTAAAGTCGTTTTTTAAGAAAAATACCTTTGAAGTTTGATCTATAGGCCTACACTGATTTATATGGTGAATAAAATCAAATAATGCAATAAACAACCCTAATTTTGGTGAAATTACTCTAGTATTTGGTTTGAATATAGGATATTTTAGACCTATTTCAGAATTTTTGATGAAAAAAAAAGTTTGGTCAAAAACAGCCATGTAACGCAATTTGTACGTCCTTGTGACAAGCGACCATATGTACTTAACTAATTTTTTTTAACTGAGTTTTTTTTATATCAAGTGTAAAACAATACCAGATGTTAGCCAGTCAAATGTAATCAAATTGGATATTTAAAATGATTTTTGACATGGATCTTCTGTGATATTTTTAATAAAACAATTGTCTTTGTCCTTTGATTGTGTTCGTATGAATTGGCAGACATTTTAATTTTTTTTAGATTCTTATCAAAATTGTCAGTAATGAGAATGAGCCAATAAATGAGCGATCTGAAGCATAGACTGTAGGTTGGTGCTATTTTGCTCTTAATTTGTCAGGACAATGTCTCCAGGTTAAGTCATTGTAATTGAATAAGTTGTTTGTACGGCCTAGTTTAAGGTCCGACCCTGACGTCTGTGGACACTCTTTTTTTCTGCATGGTGCTTCTGGTGCTTGTAGCCAAATGGTCCTTGGTCCAGCCAGGTGTTTGTCTGTATCGCTGAAATTTAGGTTTTTTAGAGACGTCTAAAGACATTCCTTTGTTGGAACAGCTTTAATAGCCGATGTGGTCTGGACAATGGTTAGTCTGGATGGCTTACATTTCCGTCGTTTTCAGATGTCTGTAGACACTCCTTTTCTGGTGCTTCCAACCAATGTGTTCAAGGAAGTGGTTTGTCTCGATGGCTTGAGTTTTGGTTTTTTGGAGACGTCTGTAAAGGTTAATTCCAGTGACCATGCAGACAGTCTGGAGAGTTAGCAATTTTTTAAAACTGCTCCAGACATCTGCATCTAGCAGATAGATATACAGTGCTGCCTGTAAGTAAGTGAAACACATGATATTGTGCCATTGCATCAATGCTAAACATCCTTAATCAAAATGCTTCTGGAGGGACGAATTCTCAAGCGATGACAGGAAAACATTTTGGGTCATAAAGGCCGATATGTGAGGCATGCGGGATAAAAATATCATCCAATTTTCTTTGCTGTAGTTGGAGTTAGGTATGGGTCAAAGTCTTTGATAAGTAAGTGAAACGCAGGCCCAATGTTAAAAGATAGGGAAGGGTGGTTCACTTACTTATCAAAGACTTTGACCCATACCTAACTCCGACTACAGCGAAGAAAATGGGCTGCTATTTTTATCCCACTTGCCTCACACATCGGCCTTTATGACCCACTTTGTTTCCCTTTCATCCGATGAAAATTCATGCCTCCACAAGCAGTTAGGCTGAGGATGTTTAGCATTGATGCAATGGCACAATGTCAGGCGTTTCACATACTTACAGGCGGCACTGTATGCATTGTTTCCAGACCGTCAGAGTGTCAGCTACTGCCTAAAGAGGTTGTTTCGATATTGCACAAAAGTGTGGGTTCCAGACTGTTAGCAGATATCTATAGATCTATTTATGACACCAGATCAAAATATATGTTGCGTTATAGATTTCATAGAAGGACACTGACTGACTGAAAACTGTATTGGAGTTAAAATTACAAAAACTATCAATAAAACTGACAGCATTATAATGGACAAAATTTATCAACCCACAGTCTGGGCAGTTTTAGTAAATATGTCGAGCAGCAAATTATCACAAAATGTAATTCTCAATGTATATTAAAAAATACCTGCTGCCGCAACTGCTACCCTCGGCCACAGATGCTGCTGTTTCAATACAAATTTAATTATCATCAAGTTTTAAAAAAGATGACCTCTAAGGTCACAGAAGTAGTTCAGGGTCATTCACGTCAGGAGGCATTGAAGGTCTTGCAGTGATGCACAATCCCTGTGAATTTGGTGATCCATGGTTCAGTACAAATGCATTGATATGAAATTTATTGGTATCTATAGCACTTGCAAGGAAATATTTGGTTGCCAAGCAGCCAGTGTCATTTTTGGGTGATTTGCGGAATAGGGTTAAAATACTATTTTTCTCCTTTTATTTGATGATTTTTCATCAGATCATCAAATATGGCAAATATGTTGAATTCAACATCAGTCTATGGGATGTGGGGGTAGAACTGCAAAAAATTGCATTTTTTTAAATATTTTGAGTTCATAACCTTTCTGCGGAAGTCAATTTTCCAACTTTGTTTCATATATGAAGCTGATCATGCTTCAATAAATTCACTTTTTTGCATGTATTTTGAAATATTTGGTGCCGAGACAGCCATAGTCATCATTCGGGGGACTTGTGGAAAATGTTGAAAATGTTGTTTTTCTCCTTTTATTCGATGATTTATCATCAGAATTCCGTCACATATGGTAAATGTGTTGAATTTAACATCAGTTTAGGGGATTTTAGGGAAAATTGCGAAAAATTGCAACCAAATTCGTCTTTAAGTGATTTGCGGAAGAATGTGAAAATGCGGTTTTTCTCCTTATTTAATGAGTTTTCATCAGAATTTAGTCCAACTTGGTGAATATGTTGAATTTAACACTAGTTTGTGGGATTTTAGCACACTTTTAAAAGTGCAGGACAGTCGATGGGCTTCCTAATTAAACCCAGTGCACCTTATTGTCCTTCAAAATAAAACCTGGACACTGCTTTGGTGTCTTTCTTCTGAAACACAGAAGGGGAGACTGGGGTAAATTTTGCAATTTTTTGCTTCAGGGTGACTTTCCAAAAAACCAAAGCCGAATCACATAATCTAAAAATCAGATATCAAAATATGATACTTTTGCCATACCAGGATCGTACCAAATTACAGGGCAACTGGGCCGTTGGGAAAATTGTGACAGACATTTGAAACGACAATGGTCAAGTGGCACAACTTGCCCTGGTGTTTGGGTGAGTTGTGCTGCATGATGGCAGGATGTTCCGCTTATTTTTTACCAAAAAACCATGTATCTCACCTTTTTCTTCAGATAGTTCCTTAGTATCATGACTTTATCATGTCACTGATATGTTACATGAAACTTATCAAACATTTAAGAACCATTATGGGTTTTTAATACATGTTTTTTGCAGTTTAAGTTATTTCACAACATGCTTAAGTAGGGCAACTTGCAAACGAAAACATGAACGCTAAAATTAAATCCTATCTTATACCATTTGCACAACTCACCCCAATCCAAGTGGCACACCTTACCCCGAATAGATTTCCTGGAGAAAATCGGTTGTTAAAAATAAATCGACTATGCAACATTAGATTTATCTAACTACAGAAATGTTTTCTATATAGAGTAGGTCGGGGTAAGAAGCCCAAAAATATGTGGGACATTGTGGGTTTGGGGCGAGAGGCCCCACATGGCATGGGGCATGAGCCCCCTTCACTGGGGCCTTGAAGCTGCTGCAGCAACCATTTAATATAATGTGTACTTTACCTTAAATCCTAATAGAATAGCTAATTAAAATAGAAAAAATTTGGCCGAAATTTAAACAGGGCAAAAAAATATTTAAAAATAAATGTATGAACAGAAAATTTCTGAAATTCAGAAAAAGTGAATAGAACGCCTTAAAAATGATAGAAGAACCCCAAGAAATAACTTTCCAGCTGAATGCGCTCGCAAAAAAAATTGCCATACGATTATAATAGGGGGGCTTCTTGCCCGATGGATTGGGTAAGAAGGCCATTTAAAATTTTCTTTAAAAAGGCCTGTAACTCCTTTATTAATATTGGTAGACATTTGTTTCACTAGTTATAAGTAGAGTCAAGTGATCCCTTCCTGACAGAATATGCATTTAAATAATCGACTACAAAAAGTAGGTCATATCGCACCTCGAAGTTAAGGGGGGCTGCATGCCCCGTGCTACTCTACACCTCCTAACTCCATCCTACCAGAGCCTGTCTGGAGCTATATCATCATATTACAAACATAACGTGCACAAGGCACTTTAAAGCAGACCTCGTGGCATGCAGTGAGAATTTGCCTAGAATCATTAATAGGCCTATGTGATAATAGTGAGAATCTTAGTTATATGTTCCCCCATGAATGTAAATGGGATTTTTTTGTTTTAACTTGTTGATTGATATTTGCTAGAGATACCCTTTTTTCTGTATAATTGCATTTGAAAACGTTTTCTTTTTTTGTAATGAATTGCTCAATTAAATATGTGTCAGCCAATTAAACGTCACACCTTTGCAGAACAATGATATAGCTGTTATGTATTTAGTGCTAGAGAACGTCTTCTGCACATTGTTCATACCTGCAAAGTTTGCTTTATTAAAATCAGATCATTCATCGGTGTCACTGTTATTGACAAATAAGAAAGTCAACACAGAAATATGAAGTTATTGGTCCCTAATTGGTAAACAATTGCAATCAGCAGCAATGCACAGGTCACAGTTGACTGCACACTTGCTCAGACCATGCCTTGTTTGGGGAACCCCCTTGGAGATAAGGGGGGGGATGCATATGATGTCATTCATTGCTACAGCATTGGGTTGAATGGATTTCCCTTGCCAGAGTGTTTATTATGGGATTAACATGTACTAAAAGTTGATCACTTCATGTGGAGGCCGATCACATGATACATGGTAAATGGCATTATGATTGAAGAAGGCAGGCAGCAGAAACTTGACCCACAAGATATGGCAGAATTTCAATCTCATAGGCAGCTCCTCTACGAGGTCTGCCAAAAACCAAATGACTGAGAAACAAGAATGTCAGTCCATGATACTTTAAGTTTTAAACAACAAAAATTAATTTATGAGCGTAAATTTTCATAGTGTTATATTTGGCAGTTTTTGTTTTTCATGGTGCACAATATTGTTGAGCAAATGTCTATGCATGGGTGGTGATGTCTTCTTTACCCAGTTCTTTATTTCACCTTGTATTGAGCAAGGTCCCCAAAAGTGGGCAGCACAACTTAGCCTGTAACACAACAAACCCAGGTCTCCCCTAAATGCATAACATGTGTCTTAGGATGCTGACTAGCAATAGTTAAGAAATTTCCCTTTGTTTTATGTATTATAGGAGCACGCATCTTTTTCTGGTATCACGTGGTATGACATTTGACAAAAAAAAATTTAATATTGGTTAGACGTGAGTTAAAATATGAGTTTGAGCCGATAGACTTTCAATTTTTGATTGCAATATTGTAATTAAAAGATGTGTGAAAGGAACATCCACCTAAAATAATTCACAGATCACCAAGGAACACACTTTTTTTTGTCGTTTAGAACATAAAGGGTGACACATTGATATTGCAACAAAACATTAGCATTTACAACACAAACATCACATTTTTAAGTGGCAGTGACAAGAGCCAAGCGAATTCATTGTATATTTATGCGAGTTTGGTTCGCTTTAGAAAATATTGGCCCAGAAACAAGTTTAATCTTTTTGCATAGGTTTTCCTTTGATATTTTTAAATTCAGCTGCTTGAATACTTTAAGAATCATTTGCGGTACTCCATTGTAGTTTAAGAAATCGATTAATATTTAATATTTCATTCAAGGATGTAGAGTGGGTCGGGGCAAGAAGCCCGGGTTAGGTGAGAAGCCCCCCCAGGGTAATATCTAAACTTACGTTTTTTGTGCTTTTTCTTATTGATAGGATTGAAGCTAGAGGCTTTTTAGGTGACGTCACAAATTTTCAAGGTATTCAGCACCAAACCATAGTCGTAATTACAGAAACAAAAAATGGTGCTTGGTTTTTGTAACTTTGATTAATTCTTTGAAAGTGGTTGTCAGAAATAACTTTTAAAAGTATAATGGATATCTGCATTGTTTCACTTTATGACCATCACATAAATATGATTTGGATCATGTTTTTTGCATTTTTCTTCAAAATATAGAGGTCAAATTAAAATATGTGGGTTTGGGGCGAGAGGCCCCACATGATATGGGGCATGAGGCCTCCTTCACTGCGGTATCGAAGCTGCTTCAGGAACCATTTGATGATGTGTACTTTACCTTAAATCTTGATAAAATAGCTAATTAAAACAGAAAAAATTTGGCCCGAAATTGAAACCAGGCAAAAAATATTAAAAAATAAATGTATGAACAGAAAAATTCTGAAATTCAGAAAAAGTGAATAGAATGCCTTAAAAAGTATAGAAAAACCCTAAGAAATAACTTTTAGGCTGAATGCGCTCGCAAAAAAAATTGCCATAGGATTATAATAGGGGGGCTTCTTGCCCGATAGGGGGGGTAAGAAGGCCATTTTAATTTTTTTTACAAAAATGGCTGTAACTCCTTTATTAAAATTGGTAGACATTTGTTTCACTAGTTATTAGTAGAGTCCAGTGATCCCTGCCTGACAGCATAAGCATTTAAATAATCGCCCATAAAAAGTAGGTCAAATCGCGCCTCGAAGTTAAGGGGGCCGCATGCCCCGACCTACTCTACAATGAGTGCAAAATTCATGCAAAATTATTGAATTTCTTGAAGCAGAAGAAGCTATATAATATATTATATATATATATAAAAGAAAGAGGAAAAATTGACCTCTGCAAAAAGATTATGAGCTCAAAACATTTTCCAAAAATGCAATTTTTCGCAATTTTCCCCAAAAACCCCTAAACTGATGTTAAATTCAACACATTTGCCATATGTGATGGAATTCTGATGACAAATCATAAAATAAAAGGAGAACAACACCATTTTCCGCAAGTCACCGAAAGCTGACTATGGCGGTCTCGACACCAAATATTTCGATGCCATTGCCATGGATACCAATATATTTCATATCATTGAAAAGCTGAGATTGTAAGGATTAAAAGGAGTACAAAATACATGCAAAAAAGTGAATTTATTGAAGCATGACCACTGATTGACCAGCTTTATTTTTCAAACAAAGTTGGAAAATTGACTTCCGCAGAAAGATTTTGAACTCAAAATATTTCAAAAATGCATTTTTTCACAGTTTTACCCCCACATCCCATAGACTGACGTCGAATTCAACATATTTACCATATTTGACGAAATTCTGACGAAAATCATCAAATAAAAGGAGAAAAATAACATTTTCACCTTTTTCCGCAAATCACCAAAAAAATGACTCTGGCTGCTTGGCAACCAAATATTTCCTTGCAAGTGCTATAGATACAAATAAATTTCATACAATTGGAAAGCTGAGATTGCAAGGATTAAAATGATCAAAAAACATGATTTTAATGGTTTTCCCCCAAAAATGGAGGTCTTTACGTTCTGCCCCACTTTGTGACGTTATGCGATTGGTGCGAGCTTGCCACCCATCAAAAATGGAATCTTTAGACTCTCAGCTTTGAAACAAGCCTAAAATTGTCAATATAGCAGTCAGGGGCAAAACTTGTTAAATAAGCATCTTTTTGAGGGTTGGCTCCTGGACTAATAATTGTAATTTGAAATTTACAAATTATAATATATTTGTACTTTGGATTTAACACCCATTCCAGCGGCCATGAGCCAAACTTGAGTGGTAATAAAAAATTCAATGCAATTCGATTCAATTCGTAATGAACCAGATGTCTGTTATTGTGTAGTACGGACGCTACAGACGTCAGTAAGCACCCTTTTTTTGGTTGGTTATTTAGCTCCGCAACTGGGGGTTACTGCGGGAAGGCGAGTTTGGTTGAGGACAGCGGAGTTTGGTTGAGGGAAGCGGCGTTTGGTTGAGGGATGGCAAGTTTAGTTCAGGGAAGGTGAGAGTAGTTGAGGGAATTAGATGAGATTATTTGAGGGGTGGCAGAGGTTAAAAGGGGTAATCTGAGGCTAAAATTAGTCAACGAGAAGGTGTGGGTGGGGGGGAGGGTGTATCCTGCCATGAGGCCTTATACTAGCTTCTTCAGGTTAAGGCTGCTCGAATGCAAGAACAACCTCTCTTCTTTTTCACCCTTTTCCCCCCTTTCCCCCCCCCCTTTTCCCCTCTTTTCCCCTCTTTTCCCCCCTTTTCCCCCCTTCTGTTCCAATTTACCAATTTTTCTTTTCCCCCCGGCCCGAGTACTTTA
Organism: Platynereis dumerilii; assembly: GCA_026936325.1. NCBI lineage: Eukaryota > Metazoa > Annelida > Polychaeta > Phyllodocida > Nereididae > Platynereis > Platynereis dumerilii. Next base: position 338,541 of record JAPTHN010000156.1, read on the forward strand.
TGTACCAGCTTAGACACAGAGAAATAAGTATGGTACTCGGGAATTAATGCATAGATTTCTACATACATAACAATGCTCATTGTTGCATGCATTACAATAATGTTGAATGGTGTAATTTTTCACGTAAGATGAAAAGCCAGAGTTGCTCCATATGAGCATTATACAAAGAATCAGTAATGATACATGCCACCATCTTATATTTCTATTTTTTGTTTGTACCGTGAATTTCAATGAAGCGTAGATTGGTCATAGCCCAGCAGCCAAATTGATAGTGTTGCTCAAAGATCAATATAGATAGATAGACAGACTGATAGAAAGATAGACAGATACTATATCTACAAACACCTCTTAAAGTTTGTGCATGTTTTATAAATGTAGGGAGCAGAAAAGACAAAAAAACTATAAAAAATGGACATCGCCGCTCACCTTTTGTTAGATAAATCCTTTACATTGCTATTTGAAAATTTTTATATAGTCTGTATTGAAAAGCATCATTACTAATCTGTAATGCCTGATGGACACTGTGTCAAGTTGTTGGCATAGATCACTAATTGATAGCTCAAATGGCTTTTTTTGCAGGTAAAGGTCCCAGCACCAAATCATTTGTTCTGGAGGAAGATGGACCACAGAATCCTTTCAACAACGTGAAGACTGCAGGAGACACCGAAGACAAACCTGGTACACTGACGTTTTTTAAATATTTTGATATTTGGCTCAATAGCATAATGATTTAGTGGAATTACATATTGGGCAAGTTTTGCACACCTTAATTTAACTTTAATTAAATTGTGTCGTATAGAAGTGAATTTGATATTTTAGAATGGAAATATTTTGCAAGCAACCTCTTTGGATGGCAGATATTTGGGTATATTGTAGCACTCGACGAGAGTTGTCACACTTGGTATGTATATTACGGCATGTTTTTCCTACTTTGCTCACAAAATTACTGCTTGTTCTCCAGTGCATTCTGACGACTGCCACTGCAAGGAGGAAGTTGAGTTGGAAGAGGCCCCGGCTCTTGTTGAAGCCCTCGAGCAATCTGCTTCGGACCAAAACGCCCTGCCTTACGTACCAGGTCTGTCAAGGAAAGACGAATCTGAAACACTGACAATTCATGTCCAGGATGAGGTGAGGAAAATGTCTCCGTGCCAAGTCCCCAGTGTTGGAACTTACAGGGTTTCATAGTGCAGACTACCAGTAATTATTGTCGCCCTATATACTTTAGTATAAGGGGGGGCACAGCGCTCCTGAAGAAACATTGGGGTTAAAAAAATGAACCGAAAACGGGACCTATACTGCCTGAAACTACACAATAATACGAACATTTTAAGACAAAAACGAAAAAAATTTGTTGGGAATTTTTTGAGAAATTCAAGTTTAAAAAAATCTTGTTTATCTCATCACTTGAATACATGTAAAATGGCTAGTAATACTATAAAAAAGCTTAAAAACACAATGAAACCTGTTAGTTTAGCTCCCTTAAGAAATTCAAACACGTTACAACAGTGAAATGTAGCTGTTTTGTGACTTTATTGAAATAAATGTGACACATTGTTTGTCACACACTGAAAATTCAAAAACGCTAAAAATGACCCATTTATTTTATTTTTTCACTCTTTATTGTTAAGAAGTTTTAAACCTTGCTTGACATGTACATAGAAAGCTTTAAAAGTGAGAAGTGGGTCTAAAAATTATGTTTGGTCAAGTGGACAGCAGCAGACTGTCAACTTTCAAACATTATTATGCAGGTTGCAGTGATCACAAAAACACAAAGTTCCCTGACTCAGTAAAGGAGAATTGTACCGCTTTTCTTCTCCCTTATCAAAATGGTTATTATGAATATATTGCACAGTGAGCTGTCACAGCTCTTTCCAAATCCAAATGACTGACTTTAAAACGCAGGTTCACATCCATTTTCTAATTGTGAAAGAGAGAATTAGCAGGTAAACCTCTGAGGGAAATTAATTTATCCAGTTACTGATCTCGAGTTACTCTCGAGCCCTGATATGCAGTGCAGAATATGTTGCTAAAAAAACATAGGCCCCATTACAGCTGTTGCATTCTATGATTCTGTGCATGCAAGCATTCTTTGATACCTCCCTAAATCTGTTCTATTCAAAGAGATTCTCAGATTAAAAAGTCCATGCAAGGCGCAGGATATATATTCAAATCACCACCATAGTGTTCACTACAGTTAGGCATGTACAAGGTACCTGAAAAAGTGTAGCAAACTTCAAGCCCAATTTCCGCACACATCCGAGAACAGCCATGCCCATTTTCATAGCCTCTATTACATCTAAGGATTTGAGGATATTGTGTTCAATGTTAAATAGTACTTAATTTTAAACCATATTTATCCAAATTTAGGCCTCCAATGCAGATGTAGAAAAAAAAAATCAGTTGATTTCACAAACCATAGATGTTAGAAAATTAAATTGTGACGTGTTTACTTTAGCCTCAGATATCACTCTAGGTATTACTGTCAAATACTTCAGCCTGCATCACCTTTGCTCTATTTGAACTATTGTAGATAGATAGTATCATATAAACTAAATGGGCAAATGAGAAACCTGTCTGAAATAATAATAATCGGTGCTGTGAGAAGATATTTACTTTTCATGTTTATATCTGTTTTAGACATGCTTTCACTTTTTAAAAGCTGTATGAAGTCTTTCATATCCAGTTTAAGGATAACAAATTTGTTTAATTACCCCCAAAGACTGAAAATATGGAGAATTTGTTTATTTTCAGCATTTTTGAATTTATACGGTGTGTGATAAACAATGTGTCACATTTGCTTTTAAAAAGTCGCTAAATATTTTCATTTCATTGTTTTAACTTTATTGAATATTCCTTAGAGAGCTAAGCTAGCAGGTTTAATCACTTTTTCAAGCTTGTTTTTTTAATTATAAGCTATTTTACATGTATTCAAGCGATGAGATAAACAAGATTTTCAAAAACTAGAAATTCTCAAAAAATTCCCAACAGATTTTTTGCGTTTTTGTCTTTAAATGTTCGTACGATCGTGTAGTTTCAGGTGGTATAGGTCCCGTTTTCGGTTCATTTTTTTAACGCCAATGTTTCTTCAGGAGCGCTGTGGGGGATAATGCTTCGTGGAACAGTATTTTGTATTGCAGTATTCTTAAAAGTCACATAGGTTACTCCGTCGAAGATGGTCTAATTTTGTTCATTGCAACATAACTTACACTGAAATAAAGGATTGTCTGATAACAGGCAATAATTGTCTAATATGTGTCCGATCAAGCGATTATCTAATCTAGACTGTTTGTTTCATTCAATTGATTGTCTGGTTCAAACAATCACTTGAATGAAACAAACAAGTTCTTTGACATTTTGAACAATTCAATTGTCTAGATTAGATAATCGCTTGATCGAACACATATCAGACAATTATTGTCTGTTATCAGACAATCCTTCTTTTGCAGTGTATGTTTAAGCCTTCTTCTTTATCCTGTATATACCACCTGTTAAGAAGAACCGCTACGTAGCGTGTGGACCCTCAGGGGGCACGTTCATCCATAGAAAAAAATATCCATAGAAATGGCATGGTTTTAGGTATTCATAAAATGTCCATGGTAAAAACCACATAAATTGCAGTGATTAGCTTAAAAGCAGTAAAATCAAATCCGAAGAAGTGGTTTAAATCATAAGTCATAAAAAACACTTGATCAGGATTAAAAGGATATTAAAAGATAATCACAGAGCATTTATTTTAATTTAAGGGTTTCTCTGGTTTCTGTCTGGGCCGGGCTGTCTCTGCATACAATTTGTCCTGGATTTGCTTGTATAATTTGTGGCCAGTATGGAACTCCTCCTGTTATGTAGGCTGAAGACCATGTTGGGTATAAGCCGGAGAGTCTCCACAGAGCAATTGAAGGCAGTCGGGTCCAGCAGGAAAGTAGTGATTACATCTGGGTCGATAGACAACTTTTCCCTTCTGATGAGTGTCCTGATCTGGTGGAGAAAGGGCAGTCTGACAGAGTCGAGTGTTCTACAGTTGATAGATTGGAGTGTTCTACAGTGCAGCAAGAAATGCTACTCACTTTCCGTTTCCTCTCTGCAGAGGAGGCGAATCTCTTGTTTCTTCAGCCCACTAGTGTTGTTACTAGACAATGGGTTTCTTCCAACTAGATGTTTTGTGGCGATTGTGATCTTCTGGATTGAGGTTAGGTTGCACGTACCTTTCAGAGATTGATGTATCCTTCCGATGCTCAGCCTCGAGGTGTGGAAGTACTTGAGAGATGACATATAATTTCACAGCATTCGACCCTGAATGTCTCTGTCCAATAGTCATGTACTGTTGTCTTGACCATGCGAGACCATGCTCCCTTGTCTGGCGGGTGGGCAAACACAGTAAAATGCATTTGGAAGATGGTAGTGAGACAGTATGTTCTGGATTCATGAGGTCCAGCTGGAGGAGCATCTGTCCTTCATCGCCAATTGTCGTCACAAAAGTTCGTTAGCAAGCCTGAGCAGAGCAGGTTTTTCGTTTGTATCTGCAATACTTCGAAAAAGGTTGAGGGTGCTAATGTGAACGAGCGCCTTCACCGGTGGGCATCCACTTAGTGGGTGTATGGCAGCTGTGGCTGTAGAGGGCGGCAGATGCAGGATGTGTCGCAGGTTGCATCTGTGAAAGGTCTCCAGGGTCTTTATCTCCTTTTCCTGCAGGACCAGCACCTCCAGGCCATACAGCGGAACCGGGATGACATAGGTGGTGTAGATGGGTATCGCGACCTCCGGACCAACTCCATTAAGGCCACACAGTCCTGCACCCAGTAAACTGTAGGCGGCTCTTCTGGCATCTTCAATTCTAGCGTTGATGGTATCGTAGTTGTTGTTATTGCTGTTTCTGATTATGCCAAGATGTTTCTCCTTGTCTGATGTGCCTAGTGGTCTGCCATTTAGGAGTAGTTGATCATTTTCTGGCCTTCCATTTATTACCATTGTTTTGAGAGGATTGTACAGATATCTTTCCCTCGGTGCATCTTTCTGTGCGATGAGGATGGCTTGCTGCATGTTCGTGTGATTTCTAGACGCCAGAGCTAAGTCATCAGCAACAATGATGGCACCAATATTGATGCTGCCAATGTGTAGGGAGGGATTTTCCTTGAGACGGAACAGGCCTTTGTTCCGCCCGGCTTTGTACAGGGCTGGCGATGTGATTCCTCCCTGTCTGATTCCTTGTTCCTCCGGGAAGGTTTTGGAGAGCCTCCCTTCCCACTTGACTACTGACTTGATCCCTTGGTACAAGCTGTTGTACATAGTTTAATTTACGTAATTGTCGATATTTGCCAATAACAATACGATACTTGCAATTATATATATGTCGACCTCAAATTAGCAATATATGATATTTGTGAATATGTAAATATTGAAAATTAACATTTAAGAGTTTGAATTATATATCTAATAGTATAACTTGAACAAAGCTTATATTTTTTGGGATTTCTATTACATATTGGACTAATGTATATATGTATATCAGCAAATCATTTCAAATTTAATTCAAATTTGTATTATTCAACGAAAGTTCTTTTTTGATGTACTATTGTTTTGAAGTGATTTGTAAGCACAAGAGGGCTGGGGGCTAGAATGTGAGCCCATTTCACGTTAATAAAGAATTTCTCTCTCTCTTTCTCTGTACATCTCCCGTATACGTCCTTTAATTCCTTATTCAAATAGGGCCCCTAGCATAGAATGATGGTCAACTATGTCAAATACCTTCGAAGAGTCCATGAATGTGAGGTAGAGGGTTTTCTTACTATCCTTGGCCTCTGCCATAATTTCTGTGACTAGTAGCGCAGCAAGCGTGGGAGAGCCTCCCTCCTTGAATCCAAACTGGAGTTTACTCTGGCTCTCATCCAGTATTGCATGTGAAATGTGGAGCATGTGCTTCTCAATCACCTTTCCCACAAGTGACGAGATGTTAATTCTCCAGTAGTTATTTGGATCCTTGTAGGTTTTACCCTTTCTTAGGATTTGGGAGAGTATTCCCATCTTGGTTACTAGAGGGAGCTAGCCTTCCAGTTCTGATGGATTCATTGCAGATATGGCCTATGATCTCGATGACGACAGGGGCAGCCATCCTGATATACTCTGATGATATACCAAACAGGTCCGGTGACTTTCCATTCTTCAGGCCCTTGATGTTGGTATTGACTTGTTTGTGAGTAATCATGGAGAGAGGTAATCTCCCTGTGTTCATAGATTGGAGAAGATTCATAATTTGTAAATGTCTTCCATGTTCCGGGGTGAAGGAGTCATAATCTTTGACAGTTGCTAGGTTCTCGAAGTAGTTAGCCCAGGAGTCAGGTCCGTTTGTTGCCTTGAGGTTTCCAAATTCAATTGATCCCTGAGGGGCATTGGAAAGTCTCAGCTTCTTGACGAGTCTAAAGAATTGCCTTCTGCCCTTCATGTTGCATGCCGCAATTATACTCATTTTGGAGTCATTCCTCCGCCTCGCAGTGATTTGTCTCTGGGTATTTCTCAGGCATTTTTTTGGCAGCTTTTAGAGCAGAGGCATTGTCAGCCCTGGTTTCCTCAGAGGCATCAACACTTTTGGGCCTGGGGTAAACTGTTTCGAATGGGCCCCCCCTCGGGGGCGGACTGGCCCCACAATGGGCCCTTGGCAAAATAACAAGGCCTCTATTATCGCAATAGCAGAATTTTCAATAGCATTCTGACTTTAATTGTAACTCGATAGTCAATACCTGCATCAAGAACCACAGTAATTGCAGAATTGTCTTAATCTGCATTATATATATGAAATCATGAATAGTATAACATAAAACTAGACAAAAACGTCTGCACGAAAATCAGGAGAGGGCCCCAAATGAAAAGTGACATTTTGAAGCAAAATATTCATGAGGAGGGACCACAAAATTTCAAAACAATGTCATATCGGGGCCCCTCCCAGTCTACCCCAATGGAGATGAAACTAGGTGAGGGGCCCCTTTCTTAATTTTTTTATTAGCTTGTCAAGCTCTTAATATTGATGATTGTTCGATATTTTTATATGGCCTGAAATTCAATTTTGACCTTTTATACATCATTTTTGATAATTAGTTTTTTTGTTAAGGTTGCTGGTCACTGATGGCCTATGGTCAATACGGCCTTGTACATATACAGCCATGGCCGTTAGTTTATGCTCTGCTGCTATGCTTCATTGGGCTATTATTGTGACCGATCATAACAATGCAAATACTTGCTCAATCTTCCCTAAAATCTCAGGAATTGTAGTTTGTACACATGAGCATGAGTTTTGATAGAAACTTTTGAATTAAATGATGTTTCATGTTAATAATGAGGCAAATTCTGGATTATTTGAAATATAAGCATAAAATCAATTCTGATGCTAAACGTTATTTGCATTATAGTAATAGTCACCAAAGTGTCTGGATGTGTTAGGAATGAATCAATATAAGTATTCATTACAAAATCACAATAAAATACAGGATTGAATTGTTGGTTCATCGGGGTTTTACCTGAACTATTTTTTCTTTAAATATGTCCAATTTTTAAGTAGTTGTAGTAAGTTAGAACCCTTCTCATCTGAACAGAAAATTGTGTCAAATGCTTTCCATAGATGTGAAATTTAATGAAACAAATTCAATCTTACCAGAAGAAAATAATTTCACTAATTTATTCTTATTTCAGAAATTAACAATTTTTCGTATAATAAACACTTCACGTAAATCCGATGAACCAACATTAAAGCTGCATATTTAACAGTGATTTTGCCATGAATGCTTAATTTGGTATGTGCCCAACAAATCCAGACACTTTGGTGACAATTACTTGCTCACAAAAGGCTTTGGATTAAAACTGATTACATGCTTCAATTTCAACTAATTCAGTTTTTTGTCTTATATCTATTATGTAACATTATTCCATTCAATTTTTTTGTCAGAACACCTGCTGCTGTGTACAGACTGTATTCCTGGCAATTTGGTGAAGATTGAGCAAGTATTTGCTTTGTTATGATTGGTCACAATAATAGCCCCATAGCGAAGCATAGCAGCTGAGCATAAACTAACGGCCATGGCTGTACCAAAATTGGAATTGGTATATGGTGATGAAAAGAATTCTATCAGATGTAAAGGACTTCCGGAAGATCTGAGAGAATTCCAGTCAAACGTCACTTACAAGTAAGCTTGTTTAACTTCCAAATTTTGGCTGATGTTAAAGATTTGCCATTTGCAGCAAGTGAATGACTCTGCACATAGCTACATCGAGGACGTTCACTGGAAGAGAGGCTCGAAGCTGGGCAAAGGAGGTTTCGGCACTTGTTATGTGGCCTGGGACTTCAAAACAGGCACAATCATGTGCGTTAAACAGGTATGAATTAGGGACCGTTCAGAATTTATGACTTGGCAGGTTTAGTTTTGCTGGAACTTCCCATCAAAAATTGATACCCCCCCTTAAGTTTCATGCAGATTTTTAGTACCCCACCCTTTGGTTTCATGCTTATTTTTAGTACCCCCCCTCGACATACAAAGCAATACACACATTTATACTGTTACACAAGGTCACGCGTACAGATGAATTTGCGTCATTTCGCAGACTTTTACGCGTAAAAAAGTCTAGATAGTAGCCCCTCGGGCAAAACTCCCACCCCCCAGTCACAAATTCCGAACGGTCCCTTAGCTCAGACCTATTGAAAATTGATGAAGAAGGGTTCAGCAATTGGGCACATCTCGAATAAGTTGTGAAAATAGCAAAATTAGGCCTATTAAGAAGATTTCACAAAATTGACATATTGATAAAAATCTTACGCATCCCGAAGAAGTTGGAAAAATAATACAATTTGGCTACTAAAAAGATTTCACAAAAAAATGGACTTAATGATGAAAATTTCACTTGGAAGGCACCAATTAGTAGTTGAAATAGTAAATGAAATAGTTTGTCACAGTGTGGCAAACCATTTACACAGCCAATGTCAGCCATCTCTTAATATTGAGAAATTCATTTGATTTAACTGGAGTTATTCTGTTTTGCAGATCTCTCAGGCCGTCAAGGAGGAGATCCAAATGATGTCTCGACTGAACCATCCCAATGTGGTCAGGATCTTTGGTGTTACCCAACAGGGCGGCCGTTCCTTCATTTTTATGGAGTGGATGCCAGGTGTGTGTTGATTGTTACTGTTACCCATAGGCACATAAGATTTCAAGTTACCTGGCCTATATCCAGTTTTTGTGTACCGTAATATGGGGTGAATCGGGACAGAATTGGCCGTTTTTCTGTCATAGCATGAACAAATATTAACTCAGAAATTAAAATATGGTGTCAAATTGTGTCTGAGCAAAAGGTCTAAGTATCCCTAAGAGCTCGAAATGATATGTTAAATTGCCAATGCTCAAGGCCCAAAAAACCACTGTCCCAATTCACCCCACACTTTGGGGTGAATCGGGACACTCCATTATTTTCACAATCAATTATTCCTAGCTTCTTTAAGTGATTGTCACTTGTGAGTAAACTTTTGAAAACATGTTCAAAATTCCAAAAATTAATTTTCAGGAAAATCTGATATAAATTTCATAGATAATATGCAGATTTTAAAAATTGTGATAAATAACAGAAAACTATCAAAAACGGTAGTTTTTTGCCAATTTTCCTAGTGATTGATAATTCTGGACTAAATCCGCTATAAATTATGCCAAGTTCAATAATATTCATCAAAAAGCCACGCCAGTACACTCGAATGAAAATTAGTAGGGTTATTTTTGTTGATTCCGAAACTTTGTCATTGCCCTGGATCTGAACCCATGACCAAACATACATAATCTCATATCTAGTCTACTATTCTGGTCCTCCAACAGGCCAAAACTAGGCTATACATGTTTCCTATAAGATTGGTGGCTCTAGTATTTATGCTTTTTACAGCACATGCAAAGTTTTGCCCAGCTTGTCAAAATGTAAATTCTGCAGGGCGAGGTTTAAGGTGCTGCAGCTCCTTATTGCCTGCAGTTAGAATCATGAAAATCCATCGGAAACTTTATTAGAATATATACTAAAAACGTGCAAAAAATTAAGTCCCTGCACCAAGTAGAAGTTGTTCCTTTGTGAAGATTAAAATTCTTTCCTGGTTTGTCCCGATTCACCCCAGTGTCCCTATTCACCCCATATTACGGTACCAAAAAAGACCAGTGGATGTCTGTTAAGCACAGGCGTAGGAGAGGTGATATATATATATGGGGGCACTCCATCATTGAGCCAATGGGGCTTTCTACCCATTTGTTCAGATCTACGAGGGGTGTTCAGAAAGTTCACGGCTTTTTTTATATGGACACTTATTTTCAATCTAGAACTGTGAATTTTTTACAAGTGTCCATATAAAAAAAAGCCTAGAACTTACTGAACGCACCTCGTATGCCCTTTTCAGATGTCAATATATAAGGCTGCCAGATTCTACGCCTATGCTATTAAGCAAAGTATTGTAAAGTAAATCACTGACATTGGATAAGTAAGCCGATTTGAATCTGCAATATGATAAATATTGTCCATGGAATGTATTTGCCGCTCATGCTTCTGGTTGAAATTGAATTTCTATAATGTTTATCTAATTAACGCATAGGTAAGAGTATTTGAGGAAATGATAGATGATAATTTAATTTCCATTTCAGGTGGTTCAGTGGCATCGCTCCTTGATCGCTTTGGCGCATTTGAGGAGCGGGTCTTCGTTGAATATACACGACAAACCCTGGAAGGAGTGGCATACTTGCACGACTCTCAAGTCTTGCATAGGGACTTAAAAGGGGCGAATTTGCTTGTCGATAGCACCGGAAAACACCTCAGAATTGGAGATTTTGGGACCGCAACCCGTCTGGCTTCGAGAAGCACACTTGCAGGAGAGTTCCAAGGACAACCTCCTGGGACGATTGCCTTCATGGCGCCTGAGGTTAGTTACAACAAACTCATGTAATTTTCTTTATCAGATCCATTTTGAATTTCTGGAATATCAACGAGTATACGCTGTATGTGTCCCTTCGTGAAAGACATCATTTGAATCTTTTTTCTGAGAATGTTCCCTCAATGCTAATAAGCACTATCATAGGTGTCAAAGCCAGACTGCTAAAAAGGTAAAAGACAAAATATGATAATATTAGTACTAATACCATTATCCTGAAAAACCCGTGATTCCAAAACCTAAATTTAACATCACATATATTTCTAATTGACAGGTCCTCAGAGGAGAGAACTACGGCCGCAGCTGCGATGTTTGGAGTGTCGGTTGCACCATGATTGAAATGGCCACAGCAAAACGCCCTTGGGGTGCAAGTGCCGTCTCCAACAATTTGGCTTTGATATACAAAGTATGTTTAGTTGTCCTATTATATATATATATAGCTTTTCATAAATCTTTGTCTTTTTACCAAATGTTGAGATATTTTTACAGTGCAAGATATCCAGACATTATTTGAATGAGTTTCTAAGTGCGAGAGTACAAATATGGAAATACTTTAGCTTTGCTACATGCCTCCTTATTGAAAAAAAATAATCTCATGTCTTTGAGTATTTACAAACGTTTTCGGAAGCAGTTTGGTAAGTGACCGACTCATATGAATGCTAAAATTATATCTATAGGATTTATAAATAGTTCTCGTGTCCCTTCCAGATTGCTTCCGCGTCTCAACCTCCACCGATACCGGACAACCTTTCTCCCCCTGTGCGGTACCTTCTTCTTCGCTGCCTAGAAACTAAGCGAGTTGATCGACCACGAGCCAAAGAACTCCTGAAATATCCCTTATTCACCATGTATCAAAAGCTGTGAACATGTGAAACAAATTCAATTTCAAATTCTTTTATTGCGTGAAAACATATAAATTTCATTTCAATTTGATAAACATTATAGAAAATATGGAACAGCAAAAATATAACATCAATACCAGGGTATATTTTAATATATACATATATGGAACAGCAAAAATATAACATCAATACCAGGGTATATTTTAATATATACATATAAAACATTGAATCTTAATTTTTGATCTCATCAGAAAGTTATATATTGTTTTCTTGCATAATTGTTCTTCGAAAATTATAAATTTCGTATAAATATTCCATTATTATTTTTAAAGTTTTGAAATTTTGATTTCCCATTATGTATAAAAATTGTTCATGTTTTGTCAAATTATCGAAACTCTGATCTTTTTACCTTCAGCGAAAGAAGTTCGAAGAAGGTATTGTTATCACTTTGGTCAAAAGTTGTCCGTCCGCCGGGCGGGCGGTCAGGCGGCGGGCTCGGGCGGATAGATATTTTCTGGGCCAGGACTCAGCCCCTATTGCATGCACATGCATGGATGAAAATTTGGTACACATGTAGCCCGTATGGTCTAGTTGTGCCTTTTGATGGTCCGATTGAAGGATATTTTGTATTTTTTGAAATATTGAGAAAAATATTTAAAAGTTATTTTTTTTGTTTCCGGGCTAGGACTCTGCCCCTATTGCATAGTAGAGTTTCCAATTTAACTGTTAAGTTGCTTAACAGTTAACTGTTTCAAGTCAAACAGTTATAACAGTTAACTGTCCACTTTTAGCAGTTTGGTGCAACAATCAAACTTCATTGAAGGATTACTCAAAACAATTTCACAGCATCTAATCTCCTTTCAATGGATGTTTGTTGCGGTTGATCTATGTTGTGTTATTTCAAAGCAATCTTGGAAACGTGTTGCATAATCCAGCAAACAGTCAAACAATCATTTGCAAACAAACAATCATTTTGGAAAATCAGTTTTTCATACTGCTCATTAAAGTTGAGAATTACTGCTGATATAGTATTCATATTAATAATTCAATAAAACAATAACTTTTCTGTGGTACCACTGCAAAGGATGGTCCATTTTTTAAAGCTCAGCGATAAAAATTAAATCTCACTAAAAAATTTATAAAGTTCTTTGATTTGCCATATAAGTTACTTCAGAAGGTAGAATGGTAATTTAGACATAATACTAAAATGCAATAATTATGTTTTAGTTAGATGCCCCTGTTTAAAACAGAGTTATATTATTTAAACAGTTAACTGTTGGAATCCCTATTGCATAGGGGAGAGCGGGGCACACTGCACAGTGAGACGGCAGGCACAGTGAGACAAATCCCGTAGCGTCTAACTGGTACTGTTTACAGATCAACCCTCTTTTATATAGTACAAAAAGTAAGTAAGTAAGAGACTGTCCTATACCCTGAATGCCTACACAGCATATCGAGAGTGGAATTTCAGTATTATGGTTTTTAGTCAGTAAAAGTAAATAATTTCGTTAAATGACTTTTTGTTATAATTCCCAAGAAAAGTAGGATAATGCAAATCAATTGCCAGGGATTCAAACCTTGGTTATTTGTCTTAGTTTAGCGAGATGACGAACCACAATGCAGGCTTTGGGTCTACGGGATTGAAAAATTTTGTAAAGAAAGATGTGTGGGGCACAGTGAGACAGTTTGAGGCGGGGCACAGTGAGACATCACTAAATACACTCAAAACGACCTGAATGTAAGCCATGGCTCACAGTTCATTACTAAAAACAATATGCCTGCTATAAACTACTGATTTTAGTGAGTCATATCCAAATGAAGGCATCAGAAAAGAATTTTGATTAGTATGTAACAGGTGAGGCAGGTTTTAAAATAAGTCGTACATGTGTCCTGTGCGTTGTATTTGCTAAACATGCTCAAAAAAAGGACCTAAAAAATCACCTAGCCAGCTGCTTTTATTATAGTTTAGTAGTTTTTGTAGTAACAAATGGTAGACCAATTCCGCAGTTCCTGAGGATCGGCGGTTATGTCAGCAGATGCCCTGTCTCACTGTGCCCGCCTGCTGTCTCACTTTATCTATGATGTGGGCCTGAAATCATTTTACTTAAAACTGCCAACATTTTGGAACACTTAAAAATAAAAGAAGTGTCTCACTGTGCCCCGCTTTCCCCTATACATGGACAAAATTTGGTACACATGTAGCCTGTATGGTCTAGTTGTGCCTTTTGATGGTCTGATTGATTGGTATTCTATACCTTTTGAAATATTGAAAAAAAAGTAAAAAAAAAAAAAAAAATTCATTTCTGGGCAAAACTTCGCTCCTATTGCATGAACATGGATGAAATTTGTTACACATGTCACCTATATGAAAAAGTTGTGCCTTTTGTGGTGTGATTCATAGATATTCTATACATTTTGAAATATTGACCAAAAAATATTAAAATTATTATTTTTTGTTTCCAGCCCAAAACTTGGCCATCATTGCATGACCATATATGAAATTTGATATACATTACCAATATAACATTTTAGTGTCATTTGTTGGTCTGCTTGATAGTTATTTCTAATGCTTTTTGAAATATTCCGACCCATAGCTCACAGCATATTCCTTGTTTATGCATGAAACTGGTCCATAATATGTGTAAAATGGTTTAGTAAGGCCTTTCCATGATTCAACATATCCTGCCAAGCAGACGGGCATATGCCAGGGCAAATAGATAATTTCAGACCAAGATTGGGCCACTATTGCGAATACTACATGCAATTAGGCCACACATAATTGATTCTTAGCTTCGCGGACCCGCCGACACAATAGATTACCTGCCGATGGAAAAAGAAAAATTGAAAAAAAAAATTTTTTTTTTTTTTTACATTACAAAAATTTTTTTTTGCACCTTTTTTTTTTTTGTCCTACCGACCGACCCTAGAAGAAGTGCCTTTAGAGGATCCGAGAAGCTAAAGATCAATTATGTGTAGCCTTATGTTCACATTTATTTTATGGTGTAATGTGGTGTCTTTTAATAGTGTTTTTTCACTGAAGGTTTGCTGCTACGCAGCCTATGTTTATACAAGCAATGTAAGGAGTTTCATTCTGTACTTCGTATATGATGGACACACATAAGTTTACTTCTAGTTCCTATCGTCTTATGTGTATCATTGATATAAACGTTCGTAATAGTTTCTTTTGTTTTTAAATACATGATTTAATGTCATTTTGAATTATTACATTAGATTTTTGAGTGTTTGTAGCCTGTCCATTCAAACGAAGAATTTCATTATTGTATCTGGGGTTTAATTGTACAGTCTAAAACCTTGAAGTGGATATAAGGAGCCAAAGTTATGCTTGTAATTAGAAAAAACCACATAATGAGTACATTCCTTTCAAAGACTTTCATATAGAACATTCACTGCTTCTTTGAGCATGCCATCGCTAGTGAAGAGAATTCCTAAGTAATGCCCCAGTCTCACGGCACGTTACGGAGAACTTTTTTACCACTGAGGGGTAGCTTGAATTCTAGGAAAAAAATGGCCATCCCGGCGACATACAATGTTTATAAAACCATTACATAATTAATTAAAAGCATATCACGGCGGGGTTCTTTTTGTTCACTGCAGGGAAGAAAAGTTGTACGCCGTCCCCAAAAGTTCGCCGAGGGAAAGGAATTTCCTCCTCCTGATGCCCCATTCTCACGGGGGATGACGGTAAGCTTTTTATCGACGGGGGCGCAGAGCCAGACGAATTCTTGCAAGATTTTCAGTTAGGACGGCGCGAAGGGCAATTATGTAATCAATTAAGGCTAATCGATAACCATGCAGCGAAAGCCACGGCGGGGATCTTTTTGTTCCCTGCGGGGCAGAAAAGTTGTACGCCGTCATCAAAAGTTCGCCGGGGGGAAAGAAATTTCCTCCTCCTGCGGGATACTTTTATATCGCCCCGTGATATAAAAAGTACCCCGCAGGGAACCTATAACTGCCCCTCAGTGAACCTATTTCACCGCGGCGGACTATATTTTCACAACGCCGGGGATTGCTTTTACGACTGCGGGAATGGTTTTGTTCTCCACGGGGATGTCTGTAGGCCCGATGGCACAACGCCGGGAATGAAAAGCATGACGCCGTTGTCAAGGGCACCGCGGCGGAGGAGGGCGCTGCGAAAGCCAATAAAAAGGGCCGCAGAGGGCCGCCTTGCTTCACTTGCTGCTTGACCTTTGAAGGGGACACTCCTGGATGCTGGACAGACATGATGGCTGATGATGAAGATGCTGGGGAAGACCTTGACGTTGCTGTTGTTGCTGCTGTTGCTGGTGCTTATTATCTAAGAAGAATACGGAGAAGGAGGAAGATGAAGAGATGGTGGATTCGGAATTGGCTGCTGCAGAGGGAACAACATGGCCATTTCTACCAGCTGCTGCCTGAATTGGCCAACAATGATGTCTCTGGCTACTACAACTTCTGCAGAATGCCTCCTGACATTTTTGCTGAAATCCTGGCTGCTGTGGCTCCTGCAATTACAAAACAAGACACCAACATGAGGAGGGCTCTGGAACCTGGATTGAAGTTGGCAGTCACCCTACGGTACATGGCGACAGGAGAGAGCTACAAGTCCTTGGCCTACGGTTTCAGAGTGGCTCCCAACACCATCTGCAATTTTATCCCCAGTGTCTGCATTGCCATCATGCGAGCTTACGAACATCTGCTGGCCCTGCCAATGGATCCAGCATCCTGGAAGGAAGTTGCCAAGGGCTTCGAGAAGAGGTGGAACATGCCCCATTGCATCGGAGCACTGGATGGGAAGCATGTTGGCATCAGATGTCCTCGGAAAGCTGGGTCAATCTACTTCAACTACAAGGGCTTCCATTCCATTGTGCTTATGGCTTTGGTGGATTCTGACTACAAGTTCCTGTACGTGCAGGCTGGATGCCAAGGAAGCTCATCGGATGGAGGAGTCTTCCTGGACACAAGGCTGAGGGACCTGCTGGAAGAAGAACGACTTGGGCTACCCCCTGCTGAACCTCTACCTGGCACAGTTGGGAATCCTTTTCCATACTTCATCGTTGGAGATGAGGCCTTCCCCCTGAAGACCTGGTTGCTGAAGCCTGTTCCAAGAAGAAACCTTGACATCCCCTCCAGAGTCTACAACTACAGAATTTCAAGAGCCAGGAGAGTGGTGGAGAATGCCTTCGGTATCCTGTCCCACAGGTTCAGATGCTTCCTAACTACGATGCCCCAGAAACCCGGCAGAGTGGCAGCCATCACTCTGGCAGGCTGCACTCTACACAATCTTCTGCGAGACAGAATAGGAATTCATCGAGCCATGGACAACGACGTAATGGACAGAGAAGATCCTGCAACCCATGAAGTCACTGAAGGACTGTGGAGAGGAGACCCCTTGCATGACCTTGGATTCGCTCCAGCATATGGAAATGCCACAAGACAAGCCAAACAGTACCGAGACTACCTACGAGACTACGTGAACAGCCCAGCAGGAAGTGTCCCCTGGCAGATGGACAGAATTTGAAGATGAAGCAGAGCAGCAGCAGCAGCAGCAACAGCAACAGCAATTCAATGCCCCCCTTTAAAAACCACAAATTAACCCAGCCCTTGTAAGGGCTTACCACTTCCTCCAGAAAGAGCAGGCCTTGTACACATCTTTATGTTGACAAACCCCCCCCCCCCCAAAAAAAAAAGCCCTCCCTGCAACAACTACATATTTTGTGACGTACACTCTAAAAAAGTTCAGACAAAATTGGTTTTTTAGATTCAAAATGGTTTTTTGAAAAACCAAATTTCAATGCAAAACCAACATGGATTTTGAAAAAAATCCATGTTGGTTTTTTGCATTGAAATTTCAATGCAAAACCAACATGGATTTTGAAAAAAATCCATGTTGGTTTTTTGCATTGAAATTTGGTTTTTCAAAAAACCATTTTGAATCTAAAAAACCAATTTTGTCTGAACTTTTTTAGAGTGTACATAAAATGGTAAATTTTTAGCTTTGTATCTATCTGTACAACCCATTTAAATCACTTTCACTTCCTCTCTATCTGCCTATCTATCTAGCTATATATCTGGCTATCTATCTGTCTATCTATCTGCCTATCTATCTATCTATCTATCTATCTATCTGTCTATCTATCCAAGTGCAATCCCTGCAAAGTGACGATAACTGCTTTTGTTTTCTGCAGTGTATATATGTAACGAGCATTGTGTTCCATCTATCTATCTATCTATCTGTCTTTCTATCTGCCTATCTATCTATCTATCTATCTATCTATCTATCTATCTATCTATCTATCTATCTATCTATCTATCTATCTATCTATCTATCTATCTATCTATCTATCTATCTATCCAAGTGTCATCACTGCAAAATGACGATCACTCGTTTTTCTTTGCTGCAGTGTATATGCGACGTCCAAATATTTTCTTCTATATAGCTATCTATCTGCCTATCTATCTGCCTATCTATCTGCCTATCTATCTATCTATCTATCTATCTATCTATCTATCTATCTATCTATCTGCCTATCTATTCATCTATCTATCTATCTGACTATCTGTCTGACTATCTATCTATCTATCTATCTATCTATCTATCTATCTATCTATCTATCTATCTATCTATATTAATTAAAGTGGTGAAAAAACTTTAATTAAGAAAGCAGAAATGCCACCTGTACTGGTTAAGCAGAAAGTGAAAATGGGCCAAAAAAAAAAGAAGGGAAATAGCACCTTGCTTTTATGAAGGTGTTTAAAATTTACAAGGGCCAGGACCGGATTTTTTTTTGGGGGAATTTGTCAACTTTTTTTTTTGGGGCTCTTTTCATTTTTGCTCTTGTTTGTCATCGCAAGAGTTTTTTTAGTCAACATAAGATGTGTACGTGGCCAGCTCTTTTGGGAGGATTTGGTGGCCCTTAAAAGGGCCTGTAGTTTTTTTTTTCTTTTTTCAGACGACTTGAACAGGCATCACTTCCTTGGAGAGGGCATGTTGACTTGGCTCCACTGGAACGACAATGGAGTTTGCCGCTGGTGGACAACTGTCGGCTGCTGCTGCTGCTGTAGAGACTGCTGCTGCTGCTGTAGAGACTGCTGCTGCTGCTGTAGAGACTGCTGCTGCTGCTGTAGAGACTGCTGCTGCTGCTGTAGTGGTGGCTGCTGCTGCTGTAGTGGTGGCTGCTGCTGCTGTAGAGACTGCTGCTGCTGTTGTGGCTGATGCTGCTGTAGAGGCTGGTGCTGCTGCTGCTGTAGTGGCTGCTGCTGTACTGGCTGCTGCTGCTGCCCAAAAGAGGGTCCGGGGAAGCCAAGCTTCTGGGGGCTGTCAAGCATCAGCTGGCTGAAGCTTAAAGATGACTGCTGCAGGGCTGGAGTCTGGCTTCGAATTGGCTGCAGGGACTGGAACTGGCTGCTGCTGCTTGGCTGGGACTGCAACTGCTGGCGTGGAGGCTGGGACTGCATCTGAAGACTTGGCTGCTGGGGCTGCTGGGGCTGATGCTGAGTTGTTGGAGGCTGCTGCAAGTCCTCGTTGACAAAGGATGGAGCTGGACCAGGAGGAGGGATGTATTGGTGCTGCTGCTGCCCTAGGATCATCTCCACATTCTCTTGCTGCATCATCAGGATTTTATCTTGGACGGCCGCCTGTACGAAGTAGTTGTCCGTCTGGCTCAAGGAGTGCAGGAGGCGAAGTCTCAGGGCACGGTTCATGTTCTTCCCAGATGTGAAGATACTCCTGCACATGTTCTGCAACTGGTGTACTTCTGGATCCAGCCTGTGAGAAGTTTGTGGGCACATGTCACAGAATGGTCCTGCCGGCTGAGGTGGTGCTGCTTTCCTGGGCCTGTCTGAAGTGTAGTGACCAGCAATTGAAGTCAGGGCAGTGGCCATCTCCTGGTCTGTGTCCTTCCTCTTCTTGGATGGCTTTCGTCCTGGGAAGACCTGCGACTGCTGCTGGGATGGCTGGAGGGACTGCTGGGACATCTCCTGGGAGGACTGCTGCTGGCTGGCTGGGATGCTGTCATCAAGGTCGGGCATAGGATTGTAGTCCATGGGGGCATCAGAATCGGACGACAGGCGGTTACTTCCTCCTGGTCCAGTGAAGCTGGAGACTTCCATGGCACCCTTCGGAGTGATGGAGGACCTCAAGAATTCACACTTCGCCAGGATGTACTTGTCTCGGTCGGACATCTTCTTTCTGCCAGCTCCAGAAGGTTGAGGTCTGATGCACTTTGAGAAGGTAGTCCTGAGGTTGCCCCTCCATTTGGTGACTTTAGCTGCTGTGATTTCCTTCCCCACTAGCAATGTAAGTTCTGCTGCTTTCTCTGCATCAAGTCTGTCCTTCTGTGCACTCTTGAAGGTGGAGGAGCCCTTGGAGTACAGCTGCTTGTTTTCCCGGTACCAGTCGATCAGCTCATCCTCCTGCTCTTCTGTGATGCCCAGTAGGTCCCTGGAGTTTGCCTTTCTGTAGCCCTTCTTCTTCTCCTTGTGGACAAACTGTCCATCGGCCTCCTGGATCAGCTCAACCTCAGATCCAGTGTTGTCAGAATCTTCCTTTGGCTGGTTCTTCCCCTTGCTGCCCTTGGACTTGGCACCCGTCTTCTTGGGAGTATCTTCCTCTGTGGTGGCATCGTAGTCGGAGTCCAGGGTCTGCTGGTGGATCATTGCAGCTGTCAGAACACAGTCATCATCTTCATCATCAGCAGGAGTATCATCTGGAGGTGGAGGTGGAGGCTGGACTGCAGTCTTGGCTCGGGTCTGGGCTGGAGTGACAGGCTTGACTGGAGGCTTGACTGGAGGCTTGACTGGAGACTTGGCTGGAGGCTTGACTGGAGACTTGGCTGGAGGCTTGACTGGAGACTTGGCTGGAGACTTGGAGGTGGCTTGACGCTTGGCTGAAGGAGACTTGCCAGGAGTGCGAGGCCTTCCCCTTGGAGCAGTCTTGGTGGGAGTCTTGAAGACAGCAGCATCAGCCGACTGGGTGCGCTTGGTGGGAGACTTGACAGAAGCAGCAGCATCAGCATCAGCAGACTTGGGACGCTTCTTCTTGGCTGCAGCAGCAGTGGCAGGCCTGCCACGCTTGGTTGGAGACTTGACAGCAGCAGCAAGCTTGGCCAGGACTTGATCTTCAGCTTCTTCATCATCATCTTCATCCTCCTCATCAGGTTGTTGCAGCACTTTGGGTGGTGGCGGGCCCTCGAAGATGGTCTCACTGGTCACTGTTGATGTAGCAGTGGTCACTGCCACGATGCTGTCTTGCAAGCTGAACATGCTTGGAGACAATGTAACAGCTGCGTAGTCTATGAAAGGAGCTGGTGAACCAACTGGAGTTGAAGATGGAGAGGTCAGTGGAGTGTTGGCTGGATTGTTGCCCTTGCTTGGTGCCCTCAAGGTCTTCTTCCCTCTTCCTTTGGGTCCCATCTTGAAGCAGGATCAATCAGAAATGAAGCAGGATGAATCAGCAATGAAGCAGGATCAATCAGCAATGAAGCAGGGATTCAGCAATGAAGCAGCAATTCAGTAGGCTGTGAAGCAGAGTGTCATGGAGTATAGATGCGTTCGTCTTGAAGTTCAGAGTGGTTATGGTGCTCTAGTGGCTGCTCTTCTATTTATATGCGAGGCGCGCGCCAGTGCGTCTCCATGGCAGACCCCCCTTTCCCGCCGTGGCACAAAAGGTCGACCCCGTGATGGTTTCAGTACCCCGCGGACAAAGGATTTTGCTAAAAATAGCCCCTCTGGCGCCACTCTGTCTGCTCCGGGAGGGGGTCCAGACGACGGCGCGAAGGTTTTGCACACGTCCCGGAGCATTTTCCTTGACGGCGGAGTGCAGAAGAACCCCGGGGTCGACCTTTTTGGCGCCACGCAGAGAATCCCGCTTGTTTTCCTAAACGGCGGGAAACTTTTTGCCCCTCAGTGGCGCGAAAACTTCGACCCAGTCTTACTTTTCTGATCGCGGCGTCGAACTATTTATCTGGTCTGCTCCCCCGTCGATTTTAATAAAATTTGTACTGGTTGAAACTTTTTTTCTGCGACCTCGCGATTTGAAGTGACGGTAAGAAGCAGGATTCTCGACGGCGTGCAACCAAAAGATGTCCGGCGGGAAGCTAAAATGCCCCTGCGCGATACGTAAAAAGAGGAAATATTTTTCCGTCTCTCCTGAAAATACTTCGCCCCCGTTTCAAAAAGATCTCCGGGAGCTGCCGTGAGAATGAAGCATGAGGGATACTTTTATATCGCCCCGAGATATAAAAAGTACCCCTCAGGGAACCTATAACTGCCCCTCAGGGAACCTATTTCACCGCGGCGGGATGTCAAAAACTGCCGGCGAGGCTTCAAATGTCCACCCAGGGGCAAGAAAGGTCCCCGCGGGGGCAGGAAAGGGCCCCGCGGGGGCAGGAGAGGTCCCCTCAGGGGCAGGGGATGTCCTAATATCCCGCCGGAGACGTTTTTGAGACGTTCTCACTGAAAAAATCCACGCCGGACATCCAAAAATCAAGAAAATTTTGGGCTCTGTTCCGCCGTCATGAAAAAAAAGTTTGTACCTGTTGAATCTTTTTTGACATCCACGGCTCAGTTTTTCCATTTCTAGGAACCCCTGAGGGGAACAAAAACTTCCCCTGGGGGGATGTGAAAAGTCGACGGCGGATCATCCAAATTCATCCAAATTACCAGGAAATACTTCGACGCCGATTTAAATAGTTCTCCGGGAGCCACCGTGAGACTGGGGCATAAGTGTAACTGCTGACCACATCTATGATTTTTTCTTCAAACGTAAAATCATAATTACATGTATTTTTCTTAATGTTTTTGTTGAGAATCATAATTTTTGTTTTCTTCACATTGACATTTAGTTTCCAGCATTTACAGTATTCATAGAGTTTATTCAAAGAATTTTGTAATCGTTGTTCAGTCTCAGATATTACAAGTAAATCATCTGCATACATTAGACATGATACTGTGCGACTGCCTGAGCTTGGTGAATGACATTTCTGTGTAAAAATATGATTAATGTCATTTATGCATTGATTGAATAAATATGGACTTAAATTTGTCCTTGTTTGATGCCTCTTTTTTACAGAATGCCATTCATTCTTTTGAAACTGTATGTTCTACTTCATGTTTAACTTATACATGTTTCAATTTCTTAGACTGATTACACGAAACTGCTGTATCAAGACGTCTATCTACTTTCGATAGCAATGATGAATGAATTATAAGAAAAGGGGTCTCTATATTATATTAACGCTAATATATAGTTATATGTATTGTTATAAGTATAGCTATTTTATATTATCTGTTTGGACATAATCTACTCATTGTGATATTAAGCAAATGGGAACACATGTTGATGTTTTTTTTTTGCTGAATCAGGAAACCGTAGTTGCACTTGAATCATGTTAACAAAATTCATCAAAAACTAGAAAGGAGAGAGAAACTAGTAGAAACTAGACATGTCCTAATCGCATATAGCGATGAGTGATGCACTGCGCTATACTGAGTTAATCACATGAAAGCATTGTCAACTTAACTGGGGAAATTGAGGTACCTTCCTTGCATTTCAATGTTAGCAGGTTAGCCACCTTTTTTCAAGTATCCATTTTTGGCTGGTGCATTCTATTTAACCCAAGAACCTGGTTGACCTGGTGCATTCACTGTGCTCCATTCAACCGGATAACCAGGTTGCAGTGGTGCATCAAGCAGGGGGGTGCATTCTGAGCATAGTGAAACATGTGAAATGTCGGAGGTAGAATAGTTGGAATATCACACAATTAATCCCCCA
Organism: Platynereis dumerilii; assembly: GCA_026936325.1. NCBI lineage: Eukaryota > Metazoa > Annelida > Polychaeta > Phyllodocida > Nereididae > Platynereis > Platynereis dumerilii. The sequence goes on from JAPTHN010000156.1 coordinate 362,080, forward strand.
AACAAGAGCCTGACACTTGGAGGAAAAACCTTATGATAAATACTGAACGACATGTGAAGCAGAACAGTGAAAGTTATGTCAGTGAACCAGGAGCTGACACATAAAATGTGCATCAAGTGTTAGTTGACGAATTTTGAAGCCTACGAAAACAAGGCACTGCTAGCCACTTAGCGGTGGGCTGGCGCAGTGCAATAAATACGTATAGGCAGTGCAATAAATACGTATAGGCCTATTTGTCTAACGCCCCAAGCAAGGTGCTCCGGACGCGACCTCAGCTTTCCATACACTCCCCAGTGAGTAAATGGTTCCATTCCAGAAATATTCAAGAAAGTGAAGTATTCGTCAATACAGAATAGTTAAAGCTGTATTATGGAAGTCCAAATGGGTCTACATATTTGGCACTTTGGTTTCTTCTTTCTTCGATATTGAACTTATGAATTTGACTGTAATGGGTCCATTTAACCAAATCCCCTTAAAAATATGCAGCATTAATCTGTGAGTCATCCAAAGTTGACGGGTCAAAAGTTTGCAAATTTCTTTTTTCTTCACAATTTTGCCCCTCACCTTTTTGTCCCAATTTTTCTTTTCGCTTTTTTTTTCAATAATTTTTTCCAAATTTCAAACATTTTGTTCCATATTCTCCAGGTTTTGTGTTCCACTTTCTTAAAATTCAAACCTTTTCTTTTTAAATTTTTACTCCAAATATGTTCCCTAATAATTTTTTGCTGATAATTAGCTAATTATATTATTTGACCATATATATTAAATCCCAAGATTCGAAAAATAAACAGGACATCTCCGTAGCTTTTTTGTATTTGACTGATTATTTACAATAACTTTAAGATACATTGGCCTTGTATATCCAAGAAAATTCCCAGAATATGTAAGAATTTCATATCGTATAGATTTTTGTAGAAATACGATTCGCAAGCCTGAGTTGGAGTTAAATTGTTTATTTAATAAATGGAACATTATTTTAGTTTTGTCTGAACATATACTGAATAGCAAAATGGGACATTGGAGGAAATATGAAAATCGAAGTTAATAATAGAGAACAATTAACAAATAGAAGAACTGAACGTCCGTATATATATGTTGGTTAACAGTCCGAAGGGGAAAACTCGAATTTTCTTGGCGAGGAACACAGTGACCGGGCACACTCCGTAACATTTCATTATGAGAGTGGCCATATCCTTAACATTGGAGGGCCAGATTAGCCCGAGAAATACTAAAGTAGGCTGGCTCTGTAACATTTCATTATGAGCAGCCCTTCGCCAACTAGCAGAGGAAGATACGAGGAAATAATAGATGAGGCACACCCTGTAACATTTCGTTATGAGAGCGGCCCAATCCGAGACGTTGAAACAAAATTAACCTAGAACAAGCATTATGCACACTCTGTAACATTTCGTTATGAGAGCGGCCCAACTTATAACGTAGCAATAACATGAATAAGAACAGCACAATAGCAATCCTCTATCCAGTCATTAACGGAGGTGGTTTGAAGGGGATGGATGGTGGGCTAACAAATGTTTTCTTTTTCAAAAAGGAAGTAGGAGGGGCGCATGTGCCGACGTAACATCCGCATAAAAGCGGATCCCAGATGCGGGATGGAGGAAGCGGGCTGTTCTATTCTACAAAGATGTTTTACTTCGTTGAAACAATTCTTTGTAGAAATACGATTCGCAAGCCTGAGTTGGAGTTAAATTGTTTATTTAATAAATAGAACATTATTTTAGTTTTGTCTGAACATATACTGAATAGCAACATGGGACATTGGAGGATATATGCTATCAAATGATAGCATCCTTCTTTTGCTTTATGGAGATTAAGATTGACAGTCACATTGTTTTATTATTTGTTTTGTCTGGCTTTAATGGGACTGGTTCGCCATGTTTGGATTGTCGATTTTTCTGTTCAGCTAGACCCAGGGACCCAAGATGAAAATCATTTAACTTTATTTATTCCTTATTTCTATGAATTTATTGAAGTAGGCCTGTCCTATCTAAGACACAAAACCAGAACTTTAAGTGTCTATAACTTTGCGGAAGCTTTAAAAATATTTGTCAGAAGAAAAAGCATGAAAAAATAATTAACAGGCAATGAAGTATGAATGGTTTGTTTTTCACAGAAAACGGTTTCTTACAATGACTGCATTTTTCACTTTTTTGGTTCCGAAAGGATTATTATCTGTCCTCTGAGTCAGATACATGTATCTGAGAAGGGGGCAAGTGCTGCCGCATTATCTTTCACGTCTGAAATTCTGAAAATTATCTCAAACATCGGACAGAAATAGTCTCACTTATGAGTTTTTTACTTTGCGGGTCTTGAAAATCTTTTTTTCAGAAATCACCCAACTAATCTTTGACTGGAAATGACTTCTTTTTGAAAGTGTGGACCTATTTTTCACAGACAGGAAGTTCTAGTCACTTAATATTATTTTTACTTTTCTGTTCCAGAAAGAATTATCATTTTTCCCCGGTGTATATGGGAATAGGGCGGAAAGGGCAAGTGACATAACATTTTCTTTCATGTCTGAAATCCTGAAAATTAGAATCTATGTCACACAAAAAATCACATTTCCAAAGGCTCTGATCTTTATTGGCGAGTTCTTTCAACATCAGACAGAAATAGTCTCACTTATGGGTTGAAATTGATGTTGAGAGTTAGTGACAAACTTTTAACCAGATAATGGATGTGTTTCAGCACCTTTACAGAATTAGGCAACTTGAAAGTCAGATAATCTTTGTGCAACTGTAAGCTGGATTATCTGTTCTTCAGAAGTGCAACTTTCATGCACAGATAGTGACTAACTAAAAAAGAATGAAAAATTTGTTAGCACCTTAATTCTATAGTAGGAATTGTCTGTGATAGTACTGTGTTTACTTTATTGTGGGTATGTCTAGAAGATAATTTATCGGATTCTGTTACCCAGGCTAAATATTTACTTGTGAATATATTTGATTGTATGTTTATAGAAATAACACTTGATAAGAATGGCATTGGAAATGGTAGTAAATTCATTGTGGGTAATATATATAGACCTCCTTGTAACAGCGTAGAAAATTATCAAACTTTCATCAAAGAGATGGATAATATTCTCTCTCCGCATCAAAACACTAATCATGTGATACTAACGGGAGATTTCAATTTCGATTTACTGAAACTAAGAGAAAATGAGCATGTAAGTTCCTTTTTTGAAACAGTCTTAAGTCATGGTTTAATACCCAAGATAACAAAACCTACCAGAATAACAGATCACTCTAAAACTTTAATTGATAACTGTTTTGTAAAGACTAATAATTACTTTAATGCACCAGCAGGCATATTATTACAAAATATTTCAGATCATCTGCCTTACTTTGTTAGTCTTGATTTCCTGAAGACTACGAAGCAAATGCATAATAACTATGTTACAATACAAACAAATAATCCCTCTGCTCTAACTAATTTTAGAAACGAAATAAGATTAAACTGCACTATGAATAAATTCATTAACCAGTCTGAATATCTCAACACTAATTATGATACCTTAGAAGATATCCTAAAATCTGCACTTTCAAATCATCTTCCAACAAAGAAAGTTAAATTCAACAAATATAAACATAAAAGCACACCTTGGATAACAAGAGCTATAATTAATTCTATTAAATTCAGAGACAAATTGTACAAACGTTTACGTGCTACTCCAAACATAGACCCCATCCATGAAACTCTAAAAATAAATCTGCACACATACAACTCAATACTCAAGAAAAGTATTAGAGAGGCAAAAAAATTGTATTTCCATGAATGTTTTGAAAAACATAGAAATGATATTAAAAAAACATGGGATGTAATTACAGATATCACTCAACCTTCAAAAGATAACTCTCATCCTGACCACTTCATTATTGATGACCTTCCTTGCAATGATCCAAACATAATTGCAAACAAATTTAACAATTTTTTCATCAAAATTGGTCCGTCTTTAGCAGATAAAATTGCTCAACCGCAGGGATTAGATTTTAAAAATTTCCTTGATAATGATAATAATAACATATTCCACTTCCAAAACGTGAATGAGGAATGTGTTCTTAAAATTATAAACACACTGAAACCAAAATCTAGCTGTGGCGTTGATGGAATCTCAAATAAGCTGCTTAAAGAAATTAAACTTGATATTCTTAAACCCCTTACCCTAATAATTAATCAAAGTTTTGAATCAGGAATCTTTCCAGACAAATTGAAAATTGCGAAAGTGCTCCCAATCCATAAAAAAGGAGAAAAATATATATTAGACAACTATCGACCTATTTCAATTTTACCGAGCTTGTCAAAGGTCTTTGAGAGAATCATGCATGATCAAATTTATTACTACTTTAGAAGCAATCAACTATTTTATGATAATCAGTATGGCTTTAGAAGTGGTCACTCTACAGAGCTTGCTGCCTTGGAATTAATAGACAGGGTAATACTCTCCATGGATAAAAAAGAAATTCCATTGACGGTTTTTATTGACCTCTCAAAGGCCTTTGACACTCTTGATCATGAAATTCTCTTATATAAACTACAAAGCTATGGATTTGCAGGGAACTCTCTGTTGCTCTTACGAAGCTACCTCTCAAATAGAAAACAGACCCTTGAAATATTTGATGTCCAATCTGATTACCTAACTATTCAAACAGGAGTGCCACAAGGATCCATTTTAGGTCCCTTATTATTTATAATATATCTAAATGATCTGAAACAAACATGCAACATCTTTCAACCTATAATCTACGCTGATGATACAGCACTTTACACTGTATTAAAAAGCCGCCTAAATCAAACCAATACCATTAATGATGAATTAAATGTCATTAATAACTGGTTTAAACTTAACAAATTATCTATAAATGAAGCAAAGACAAAAATGATGAGGTTCCACACTAAACAAAGAAAATTAAATCCTATAAATATTTTCATAAATGACAAAAAAATTGAAATTGTACATGAATTTAAATACCTTGGTATTATCCTGGATTCCCATCTCACATGGAAACCTCATTTAAACATGATTTCCCAAAAAATTGCAAAAACAAATGGCGTGATGAATAGAATGAAGAACATTCTACCATGTAACATTCTAAAAACTATTTATAATTCTCTCATTTTGCCTTTCTTAAATTATGCATTACTTGTATGGGGAACAAAATCTGAACAACTGCACAAATTGCAAAAAAGATCGGTTCGTATAATTGTAAATGCCAAATACAATGCACATACTGAACCAATTATGAAAGTTTTAAATATTCTAAAAATTAGTGATATGCTTAAACTCCAGGAGATGCGCTTTATATATAAACATCAAAACAGAACCTTGCCCAAGTACTTTATTACAGACATGTTTGCAACAAATTCACAAGTTCACAATCATAACACTAGAGGAAGATCTAATTTAAGAATTCCTCAAAGCGAACATGCTTTTGTGAAAAACAGTATTAGATACCGTCTACCAAATCAATATAACAATCTCCCCACTGATATAAAAAATAAAATTACAACACATAGTTATGAGGGTTTTAGCAAATATGCAAAGAAATGTTTGCTTAGTACATATAACAATACCTGTAATAGGGTTCATTGCTATATTTGCCATAGATAGTCTGGCTGACTAAGGTAAAGAAAACCTGATTGGTTGAGAATATGCTAACTAATTTTCTGTGAGTATGTTCAAATATGCTCCAGTAATTTAATGCAATGTCTGATCTACTATCATTTTATATATATCATGTCTGGCGATTGTCAAAGATTTTAAAATTTCTGTTGGAATGTCAATGATAATAATCTAGTCTACAATTTTAAATATCATGACTGGATCTTCCCTATTCCCCAGGTTGGCTTGTCGCTAGCGACAAGATCCTTGTCTTAGATAGGTCATCCTGTCCACAGAATTTATTTTAATTGTACATGTTGTATTTAACTAGAGTTACTTTTCTTGAAATCAATAATAAGTTCAAAATTGTATAATTTTAATTTTGTGGAGAAATAAAATTCTTGAGTCTTGAGTCTTGAGTCTTGTTGTGATGGAAACTATCCTTCATGCCATAAGAATCAAAAAGCACAGTGTTTTGGAGGACATTCTGTCTGTGAAACTTTTAAAATTATGTCAAATGACTGACAAAATGAGTCACAAGCAAGAAATCTCTTCAGTTTCCTTTTCCGTAGCAATTATAGAGGGCATTCGTTAATTTCTCTGTTTAATAATACTGTTTCAAATAATTATATGTCCGCAACTCAAACTCTGCTACACGATGACATTACAGATGTCCTGTTAAAACAATAAAAGAGTCACACTTCATATAGAGATCAACAACCAAATGGTTTCGAACTGATCATTCTACAAAACTTTCTGCAATATTGTGCCTCAGATGACATGTTTAGTTCATGAACTCTCCACTAGAGGGTCTAAAACCCTAACCAGTACAGTGCACCCTCTGCTGCTGAAATCGTGTGTATGCGAATATGTGTGATGTAGCATTCAGTGACTGATATCAACATTACAGATTTGATAAAATTTGAAAGTAAAATACGCTATC
>JAPTHN010000156.1:368661-424592 GCA_026936325.1 Platynereis dumerilii
GTTGTCACTAATTTATTGGAGCAATTATTGTACAAACAGTGTTACTTATGATAAATAATAACAATTTAATAGTTATACTTATACAGCGCTAATTCCATTAGGGGGAACGGGGGCACATTGGGACGCGGGGCACTGTGTGACGGTGGGGTTTTCTTGGATCCTGGCAAGGTATATGATATGGTAGTGCCATCATATCTTGTAATCTCACATCCTGATGTTTCCATGGTTTTATTGACAAATTACAGCCACATGCAGAAGTATGGCGAGCAAAAGTTTGTTTTCCTACTACGAAAGTAAATATTGACGAGTTCAATTGGAACCATTCTGTGGACAAACCATAAACAATGAGGCTTTCGCAGTGCTTGTATGAATTTTATATATCGTAACGAACAGTTATGAATTGCTATCGTGATAAACACACTCACTGGTGTCCGAGAAATTAGCATTTTGGTGTAAAAGTCATATCGGGGCTCATTGGGACAGTGAATTCGGGGCACATTGGGACGCAATTAATATGGCAGAATTGAAGTGTCCAAGGCAACTGCATGACCTGGGACAGCACACAACAGGTGTTCAGGCCACAGTGAATAGAGGTATAGTGGATTACCATGCTCTGTGAACAAATTTGTCGCAAAGCACTGTGTGTTACTTACATAGATATCCGCACCCAGGACAGTTTATGTCAAATGTTTAAAACTGTTTAAAATTATGAACTGCCAGCCGGGGCACATTGGGACAGACATTTTTACGACTCTCTGGCAGCAAAAGGGTAGCTGCAGTCTAGTTTATTATGCCTTGCATTTAAGCTCAATAGTATGGGTGATATTCATGCAAACGTCTGAGTTCTTCAGTGCTTTCAGCATTGAGCAAAATTAGTAGACGCCAAAAGCGTCCCAATGTGCCCCCGTTCCCCCTACAGGTGATTTCATTAGTATGCGATTCGTAAGTTCTAGACCCAACAAATACATAACATTTTTAGTTAATCTGATTGGTTTAGAAAGAACAGAACGTCACACATTTGATTTATCAAACGTAGTAAGCACTGGTTTAGCTTTGATTCCTCACAGCCAAGTGAGAATGACAAGAATCGCATGGTAATGAAATCACCTGTAAACTGCTCACAGTGCTTGGCGGGGTAAGGTATGTTAACAATAAAACTTGCCAAATAGATATGTTTTCTATCTCTTTTTGAAGTTTTCTGCGATTGTGGAGTTTCTCACATCTTCAGGAAGGCTATCCCACGGCTTCGGAGCTGAGTAGCCCAGAGTAGGAGAAGGCTTGGCCTCAAACTTGTTTTGATTTTGTGATAGAGGCACTTCTAACAGCAGTTTGTTGTTGCTCCGGAGGTTCCGGTCACTTTCTGGTTGCATGGTGCTTTAAGATATCTTGGTGCTTGATTGTTCAAAGATTTCCCTGTGGTTGTCAAGAGCTTAAAGCGAATCCTTGTAGGAGTTGGCAGCCAGTGCAACTCTTTCCTGCGGCCACTTACTTGATCTCGTCGTTTGAGTCCTACAATCAATTGAACAGCCGAGTTTTGAGCTACTTGGAGTTTCTTTATCACCTGCTTGGAACAATCATTTAGGAGTCCATTGCCAGAGTCAAGTGGGGGGGGGGGGTGACTAATGCATTAACGGCTGTTTTGATTGACTCTTTGCTGAATGATTTACTTGGGAAATTTGTTCTCTATAGATGGTTTGAAAAACTTTACCCAATAAATGATAAATTTGGAAAATCAGTTGATGACTGCTCTTCATTTGTTTCAAACATTTTTCCATGCAGTTTCTGCTGAGGGATGAGTTTTCCATACAACCATATTACAATATCTTTACCTGAAAATACATTAATCAGACAGCAAATCAAGATGAAACTAAGTCACCCAAGGAGATAGATCAATACTAGATTTCGCTTGACATAATCTAATTAGCAATGTTTTATGGAGATGAGGCCAATTGACTTGTCAATGGATAAGTCATCGTCAGTTCCTTATACAATAGACATCATCAGTCCCTCAAACAATGGCAATACAAGAAACCTAATCCATTTCCTCTCCTGTCGAAAGAACTGGAAATATCCTTGAGCTGTTAATGAAACGTGTCACAAAAATGGCTCAAGGTTAATATGTCAGCTGTCTAATTGGCATGGAAAGATTATAATTATATGTATTTCTTTCCTTTAATTCCAATCATACAATGATTACATTGGTGTACCCGCACTATATTGAAGCGGGGGGACCGGGGGAGGAGGCAGGGGGTTAAGATGCCCCCCCCCAGGGAAACCTCACGCAGATGCCAAAATAAATATTATTGAAAATCAATGGTTTCCAAGCAATTTAATTCAAAGTGGTGCGAAGTCCGGATCATGAAATCCGGGCAAGCAACAGTTCAAACTTCTTTTTGCTAGCATATCAGGAGCTATACTATATCAATGGAATTTCACAGGTTGGACTAGACACATCAGCAGTACATAAAATCCAATGACTAGAAAATCTGCAATTAAAAGTATTAGATGGTGCTGCCCTCTTCTGGTAAATTCAACTTGTTGCTATTACCTGTATACACGTAGTAAGAGCCTTCAAGAAACTGAGAACAATTTCCGCTTTGTGTTTACGTTTTCACTTTACTCCGTCTGACATTGTTATTGCCGACACCCTCACCGAGAAACTTTTTACGCTCCATTAAGGCCAGAGATATTTGATTTTAAACTTCTTGGATTGACCTCTACTGAAAAAATTTGGCTTACTCTCAATTTTTACTAAATTTACATTATAAAAAATTACAGTTTTTTGTCTGCTCCTATAGACCAACCCCAGAAAAAGTGCAAGAAGATCTGAGAAGCTGAAGATCAATTATCTCTGGCTTCAATGTGCTGAGAAGCTGAAGATCAATTATCTCTGGCTTCAATGTGCTGAGAAGCTGAAGATCAATTATCTCTGGCTTCAATGTGCTGAGAAGCTGAAGATCAATTATCTCTGGCTTCAATGTGCTGAGAAGCTGAAGATCAATTATCTCTGGCTTCAATGTGCTGAGAAGCTGAAGATCAATTATCTCTGGCTTCAATGTGCTGAGAAGCTGAAGATCAATTATCTCTGGCTTCAATGTGCTGCTAGTGTTTCCAACGAGTCTCGCTCGTCCCTCTTGAGAGTGGTCATGGTCTAGAGCACAAGAATTGATAATTTCTCGAGAAATCTAGGACACTGTCCTGCCATTGGCATAATGATAAAACAAGGGAGATTTAATCATGCAATGGATCAAATTTTTTGGCTTTTATGACACCTTTTGTAGTTTTAATGTTAATCTGTTTCCTATAAATCACAGCTAAACATCCAGATATTATAAAATTTTAAAACATTTATAGAAGTTCATCTTCAACATGTATCAGGTATACAATGGGGATTATCATCAACAGATATTTCAATTGAACAAAGGAGCAAGCACACAATAACAATAATATCAAGCTAAACAAAACAACAATCCAATGCTTTGTAACTATTATAAACATTAAACACATGAACACCATGTTAAACAATGATCAACATTTCAAATCTCGAGAATCGCTCAGCGAGACGAGAAAATGCTGAGTCATTAAAATCTCGAGACTTCTCGAGAATTCTCGCTCTCATTGGAAACTCTATGTGTTGCCCTCTTACTATTTGTTTCCCACCAATCATCCTGCAGCGTCAGATATCGGACCCCTTATACTTTAGTTGTTGACAGTGCAATCAGGAGTCATCATCAAGTCAGCCAAGTTATCTACAAGCAACTGAGGAGTCATTAATGACTCACTCAAGTGCACTCTAAAAAATTTCAGACAAAATTGCTTTTTTAGATTCAAAATGGTTTTTTGAAAAACCAAATTTCAATGCAAAACCAACATGGATTTTTAAAAAAATTCCATGTTGGTTGTTTAAAAAATGTCGGGACAAAATGGTTTTTTTGAAAAACCAAATTTCAATGCAAAACCAACATGGATTTTTAAAAAAATCCATGTTGGTTGTTTGCATCGAAATTTGGTTTTTCAAAAAACCATTTTGAATCTAAAAAAACAATTTTGTCCCGACATTTTTTAGAGTGTGAAGGTGGCTGATGACTCATACAAGTCTAGAATCTGATGTCAACATCAAAAGGGCAGTCACACTAAATACACACTGAATAAATATTCATGAAATATCAATATTGCCATTAAAGCACTCTATAGTCGGCCATGTGTAATATAGTTGTGTACAGACAAAGGTATAACACATCGTGCGGCTATAAATATATAATTAATCATAATTTTCTAAATAAGCTGAAATGGCTATTTGTTAGTGATCAGTATAAGTGGTGTGTGTATTTTATTGACTGTTATCTATATTAATTGGTGTTTGATACCTACTTTATTTTATAACTATTTGGGTGGCTGGAACCTAGTTTTTATTACAGCTGCTTGCATTACAGCTGCTTGCAGCCTGTATTACGAGAGGGGTTTCAGGAAAACTTATGACAACTGCTCTGGTCGTGCTGTTTCACCTATGTCATTAAAACTTGGCATGCAGTCTGAATAGAATATTATCTTGCTTCCATCAACTTTTGGTAAACTTCTGTGACAATAAATTTTTATTTTCTAAACTAAAATGTACATTTTTCCCGCGAATTTCAAATGTTCTGCTGCAGTGATGGCAGCTGCCAAGTGCCAGCCAGGAGCTGGGCTCACGCTAGCCGCTCGCATTTTCGTTAATTACGATTTTGAATGACTATTTGCGAATATTAAATTGCCCAAATTTGCGCAATTTGCGAATCCACAATTCACAGTAAAAGTGGGATGTAGAGAAACGGAGCTCTCCCGTTGTCATTCCACACAAACAAGCAAGCACTGAATAGAGGCACTGATGGAGCAGATAGCACTTAATAGATGGAACAATAGATGACACTGTTCTGTTGTTCTAAAATCAATTGGAAGAATAGGGTACATGTTCTTAAGTGTAATTAAGATTGGAAAGGGGTGAAATTCTTGTTCAAGGTGGGAATTGCATGAATTGCAATTAGCCATTGACCAAGTGGTGCCCTGACAAATACATGAGCATGTCAGATTGATAGTGTCTGAGTTAGCAGTTAATTGTATCTCCTTACTGCATTTATATACAATAGCTATACTATTTTTATTCCAACTTATGTCAAACAAGTCTTGAAAGACAGTGAATTATGCTGCCACTATTGCTGACATAAAGTCAATTTAGCAGAACTTATACACATGTATGTTTGCATAGAGTTTATTGAGTTGAAATTTTCCATTTCCAATAACCTCAAGTAACTGTATACAGTATAGGCCTACCTGGTAAATTAAGTTATATACATACAAGTTATTACAACCCCTTTCCTCACCGAACGCAAGGCAGCAAACCCTCAGTACTTGGCACCTTCATCTCAAGCATACTGTCATTGAGAATTTCAGCCAGTACAGTAAGCTAAGTAGAGTAATCCTGTAATCACTGAAGTCAACTTGGAGGAAGATGTCACTTGCTTAGGATTTGCTTCTTAATACCAATCAATTGTTCTGCAGCCATTTTTATGAAAGAAAATCTACTCACTCATTTTATACTTTCAGTTTTCATGGTAACTTTTTATGGTACAAATAACAAATGCCATCAAGCAAACTTCAGACAACAGGCATAGGGAATCCCTATTACGGATATCACTTCATTTCTCTTTTGAAAAAAAAAAAAAAGACGAACACATCTTCGTAACGATAGATAGATAGATAGATAGATAGATAGATAGATAGATAGATAGATAGATAGATAGATAGATATATATTCATTCACAAGCAGCTGGAGATTTAACAGACAATTTCAGTTGTCACAGGCCAAGTGAAAAAATATTGAGAGATTGAGGAAAGTCACTTCAAAGGTATTCCCAAACAAAAAGGATATTTTAGCCAAGGCAAGTGGAAGATCATTAGTTCTTGATAATTTCGACTACTGATGCTTGAATGAACACAACACACACTTGAATTTTGTCTCACAAATCATGGAATTTAGCTAATTTAGCAAGGTGAAAGGAATACACTTTTCTCATGACGGATTAAGTTTGTCTTCGGGCAAAAGTGGACACCAAAATTTCCAGTTGGAAATTGCAGGAAAGTGACTTTATTGAGCTTTATGTATTTTGATTTGGCCATTTCCCCTAATATCGACCAGGGATTGGAAGGGGGGAAACCAGTGAAGCAGAGAAGGCCAACTTCAGTACAATTGACTCAAAGGTGTGATACACTGTGATCATCAAGGAGTAACACTTCTGTCACCAATGTAGTAACACCTCTGTAGCTATAGTGACACCTCCAACCCAGTGTAACAGCTCCAAACCCAGTGGACAACAACACAATGGGAGATTCAAAGGCTGATGACCTCCCTGAGATGACCACTCAAGCAGAGCATGAAGATCCGGATAACAAAGGGCAGGATCAATCGGAGGAGGCTGATGGAGGTCGGAACGATCAAGATGGCAAATTACCTGAAGATGGCGAATCACCTGAAGATGAACCCCTAGACTTATGCACCAACCCTGGTGGGCCTGAAGAACCTTCAGACAAGAGTCCTGATCATCAAGATGAAGCAGACGATGATTCTAAGCTGGACAAGGATGATCTCACTTCAGAAGAAGTTGAAGATGAAAGTGACGAAACAAGACTGTGCAATGAAGGATGCAACTACATAAGGGAAGAAACTGACTCTCAAGTTCTGCAGTGTAGCTTATGCATGGTGTGGCATCATATTGACTCTGTTGGCATAGATAAAAAGGAAGTGAAAAAGATCAAATTTTGGTCTTGCGTCAATTGTCGAAAGATGTCACACAGTATAAAGAATCTGCAATCATCCATGAAATCTCTCTTCTCATTAGTTGAAAGTCTATCTCGATCAGTGGATCCTCTGCTTGACCAAAGACAAGATAATACCTGGCTCACGGAAGCCCTCTCAAAGAAGACAGAAGAGTGCGATAAACTCAGAGAGCAGAACATACTTTTGCAGCAGCAACTGGAAGAGAAGAGAAAGCCGGATCCCAATGAGTCAATAACGATCTCCTCTGATTCAGACAGCGAGACTGATGAAAATGACGAGGCGATTTGTGGACACTTACTCATTGGAGATTCACTCATCAAGAACGTGGAACCCATACTGGACAATATAACAATTGCCTGTAGAAAGGGTGCAAAAATTCACGATCTCACTAAAAAGCTGAAGGAAGACAGACGAAAGTACAGAGAGATCACAATAGTGTGTGGAACCAATGAAATCTCTGCAAAAATGGATATAGACAAAATTGGCAATAAACTCAAGGACCTGATTAGTATTGCAAAAAAGAAATCCAAAAGTGTCACAGTGTCCAGCATCCTGCCACGGTTGGATGAGGCTGCAACAGAACAGAAACTTAGTGACATGAACAAATGCTATGAGTCAATAGCAAAACATCTGAATGCCAATTTTGTCAACAATGACTTAAACTTTAGGTTTAAAAGCGAAATCCCAGATGTAAATCTACTGCAGGAAGATGGCCTGCACCTGTCCTCTACAGGAGTCACTCGTTTGCTGAAGAACTTGAATCTTGAGGGTGCTGTGAAGTGCAATCTCCTGGAAAACCCTGAAGTGGTGGCGCGAAACTCTGATGAAAAATTGAAGAGAAAGAAGGTGCACACGAGATCAGGAAATGGGGTGACTATTTTCCTTGGAAAGGAATCCATTTTCAGCAACCTTCACATGGACACGCCAATACATATTGATGGAAGAACGTACACCTGTAATGAACAATTTTACACATATTCAATGGCTAACTTCTTTCATGACAAAGATGTTGTGACCAAGTCATTGAACACTGTTGATCCATATCAGCTGATAGCTCTCCAAAAAGAAATTGCAGGTGTGAACCGTCACAAGTGGGAACCTGAAGCGAAGCGTATCCTGTACTTAGCAAATATGGCTAAGTATACTCAAAACGTGAAGGCCAGGGCAGCACTGGAAAGTACAGCCGATGATGTTATCGGAGAAGCATCATACAGCAGGACCTGGGGCATTGGCATGTCCCTTAGTGATGTTCGCTCCTTGAACTCCAATCGCTGGAACGGAAACAATATTATGGGCAAGATACTCATGAACATTAGAGACACTCTTTGTCCAAAACAAAAAGATCAATCCTACAACCAGAGAAGTCCTATGCATACGACGCATACAAAATCCTGTTGGTTCTGTGGAGAAGACAATCACATGTCCCGAAATTGTAGACATGGACAGAAAATTCAATGTAACTCATGCATGAACTTAGGTCACAAGGCCAAATTTTGTAAATATAACTAGGAAATCGGCCAAGATGAAAGTGCCGATCTAAGAACAAACATATCTGTTTTACCTGATTTTAATGTTGATGTCTCATGTTTTAACCAGACTCCTGTATACTATCATAACCAAGAGAATGACAATAGTCGTACTTATTCTAGGGAAGCTAATGTGAATACATGTACTGATGATATGCTTGATCAAAGAAGCAGTGCTTTAAGTGAATCGGATATTAATGATATATTACAGACTGAGGATCGTAGTAATTGTATTCTAGCTCAGGTCACTGAAATTGAGGCAATTGTCGAACCAAATTATGAGAAAGGCAGGGGAAAAACAGGTGATCCTATGTTAGATAAACTGAAGAATGTGAGACTAGATAGTCCTAAGAACTTAATAATAGCTCATGTGAACATTAATAGTATCAGGAACAAATTTGAATATGTGCATACTATTTTGAGCAATAATATGGTTGATGCATTATGTATAACGGAAACTAAACTTGATAATACATTCTCAGCAAATCTTTTTGTACAGGCTTTAAATGTTACAGAAAGGATGGAAATGCCAACTCAGGTGGCATGATGATTTATGTCAGAGATGATATACCTCACAGCCGAATGACTTACTGTGAAATGGATGATGAAAATAATCACATTGAAAGTCTTGTAATTAACTTCAAAATTAAGAAACTGAGATTCAATGTATTGTGTCTGTATAAGAATCCTAAAGTGCATAATACGATGTTTGTGAATGTGACATGCAAAATTCTAGATCAGCTATGTGATGATGGTGCTGAAAATGTAATAATTGGTGATCTTAATATTGATATGAGTGGTGATGATAATGTTATAGAAAACCAAATATGTGATGTGTATGGTATGAAGAATATTATTAAGACTAAAACATGCTTCAAATCAGCTATGGGAACACTCATTGACCCTGTAATTGTGTCAAACACTGCTAAATTTTGTAAGCCATTTAATGAAATCTGCGGTTATAGTGACTGGCATAATATAGTTGGCTGTGTTGTCAGAGAAGAATTCCCAATTGTTATTCCTAGCAAAATACTGTATAGGTCTTATAAAAACTTTGACGAAATTGTTTTTAAATCGGATGTAAGTGAAATTCCAACACATGTATGTAGCATATTTGATGATGTAAGCGACCAATTTTGGGCATTCAATCTGATGTATAAGGAAGTACTAGAACATCATGCCCCAATGAAAAGCAAAATTGTAAAAACTGACAAAATCCCATATATGCATTCAAACTTAATGAAAGCTATGTATAAACGTAACAAGTACAAAAATGATTTCTTTAAATGCAGAAATGCATCAAATTGGGAGACGTACAAGAGATTAAGAAATCAGGTAACAGCAATGAGAAAAAAGGCTATTAAATCCTATTTCACTAAAAGATGCAAAAATGGGGCATCGTCCCCAAAGGAATTTTGGAACTGTGTCAAGCCTTTTTTCTCAGAGAAAAATAGCAAAAACAATGGATGTATAATACTTAAAGAAAAAGACAGTATTGTTAATGAGAGTGTGGATGTAGCTAATATATTCAATGAGTACTTTGTGGACATTGCAAAAGATATCAGAAATACTCAATTTAATAATGAAAGCAAGCCTAACATAGACTTTAATACAATTCTTGATTGCCATGTCAGTCATCCTAGTGTAATACAAATAAAAGAGAAAATTCGAATTGATAATGAGCAGTTTACTTTCAGTGTGTAAGTCAGGAATTGATGTTCAAAAAGCTCAGATCAATCAAAACAAGTAAGTCAGCCGGGTATGATTGTATAAACCCTGCTTGTGTCAAAATATGTGCACGTGATATAGCCAGGTCAATGACCCCTATTGTAAACCATGCATTTCAATCTAATACATTTCCAAGTGATATGAAAAAATCTGAAATCACACCAATCTATAAAAAGAAAGATCACATGAACAAAGAAAACTATAGACCAGTAAATCTTATTACAATATTTGCAAAAGTTTTCGAATCAATCATATCGGACCAAATTAATGAATTCATGACTGACCAATTTAACAAGAAGCTTGGTGCTTACAGAAAAGGACATGGTTGTAGTCAGGTACTCACTTTAGCTGTAAACAGTTGGAAATGGTCATTAGATAAAAATGAATGCGTTGGTGCTTTGTTGATGGATTTGTCTAAGGCATTTGATTCTATCCCACATGATTTATTGATATGCAAAATGTATGTTTATGGTTTTTCTGAGAATGCTTGTGAATTTATGTTGAGCTACCTCTCACAACGTATGCAGCGTGTTAAAGTAAAGAGTGCGCGGAGTGAATGGAGAATGATGAAAAGAGGTATCCCCCAAGGCTCATGTCTTGGACCTCTACTGTTTAATTTATTTCTCAATGATATTTTCTTTTCTGTAAAACATTGTGAGTTATTCAATTATGCAGACGATAACACTTTAAGCACAAGTAACTGTAATATAAATGAATTACTAGAAAATCTTTTGATTGACACAAATATAATGACTGAATGGTTTAGTAATAATTTCATGAAAGTGAACCCTGACAAGTTCCAGTTAATGTTAATGAAGCCTCGGGGTAGAAATGTGGAACTTCCTAGCAAAATAATAGTCCAAGATAATGTCATTAAGGCCAGTGAATGTGTACGACTGCTTGGAATCGATATTGACTGTAACTTAAATTTCCACAAACATGTAAAGATACTATGCAGTAAAGCTAGTAGACAACTGAAAGTTTTATACAGATTCAAAAGTATTTTAGGCCCAAAAGAAAAGCATATTATTTTTCGATCTTTTATTTTGTCAACCTTTAATTTCTGCCCGATAGTATGGTCATTTTGTGGGCTAAGTAGTATAAGAAAAATTGAAAAGGTGCAAGAAAGGGCTCTCCGATTTTTAACAAATGATTCCAAAAGTAGTTATGATGAGTTGTTAATGAAGACAAATCAAACAACCATGCTTCTTTCACGTTTAAGAGTAATGGTAACAGAAGTTTATAAATGTCTACACAAATTGAACCCCAAGCCACTTAATGAATTGTTTACAGTAAAGGAAAGTGATTATAATCTGAGAGATCCCTGTCCTATTGTTATGCCTACTTTCAAGAAAGTTAAGTATGGAAAGAACTCTTTCACCTATTATGGATCCCACTTGTGGAATAATTTACCATATGAATATAAAAACTGTGTGGAATACAAATGTTTCATAAATATGATTTCAAAGTGGGAAGGGCCCAAATGCTCGTGTAACCTGTGCTCAATTCAGACTGTGATATGAAGAATATGTATGTGATAATACAATTGTGATATCTATACGGCTATGTATGATTTTAAGTATTTCACATGTACACTTTATCTATGTTTTTAATTCCATGCTTTATCAGTCTTTTATCCTTTTATCATCATTTCGATATATTGTTTATTGTTTTATATTTGTTGATATTTGTCGCTTAATAGCTTTTTGGCTAATATTGTTTGTTTTCAATGCGACAGAAAATAAAGATTTATCTATCTATCTATCTATAGATATATAGATAGATATATAGATAGCCAGATAGATAGTCTATCTACAAGCAGCTGTTAAAGTGCTTGCACGTTATTTTTTCTTATAATCTTTTGCTGAGTGCTCTTTTTATCCAAAAGTACTGTTACTCATATACGTTTGTAACAATATGCTCAATTGATTTTAGCTATTTATAACATGTGTAGGCCTATAATAAAATGTATGTATATAGTTAATCTTGTATATAATTTTAATACAATTTTTATATATTTTATTTAACTTTTTCCCATTACAAATGACATATGTATCAATTGTAATATTTATAGATGTCAATAAGAGAATATATAATAATAATAATAATAATAATAATAATGGTTTATATAGCGCCAGTTCCAAAGTGACTTTGCTCACCGACGCTGAAACGATAATAACTTCAACTGTAATAGATTTTGAATAAATGAGTTTTAAGATTTTTCTTGAACGCTTCTAATGTTTGTTGTTGTCTAATTTCATTTGGTAAGCCATTCCATAGAGTAGGGCTAGAGACGCTGAAAGCTCTGTTTCCCCAATTATTCTTGATGTCTATACTAGGGGGCCTAAGTAGGCTCATTTCAGAGCTTCTTAGTAGGCGAGGGTTAGGTTTGCGACACAGCAAATCTAACAGATATTGGGGTGCATGTTTGTTCATGATTTTCCATGTCAAAGTCATAAGTTTGTATTTAATCCTGGCTTCGATGGGAAGCCAATGAAGGTTTTTCCTTTTATCTGTTATATGATCGCGCCTCTTGAGTTTTTCTATTAGCCTTACAGCAGAATTCTGCGCAACCTGGAGTTTGTTAATAGATTTAGCTTTTATTCCATATAGAAGTCCGTTCCCATAGTCCAGATGAGGAGTGACGAGAGCGTTTGTTACAGTTTTTGTATCTTCATAGTTTAAACAGTCTCGAATCCGGGCTATATTGCGTATATTCAGATACGCAGCCTGACACATTTTTGTGATCTGCCTTTCCATGGTCATATTTTTATCAAAAATGGTACCCAGATTCCTTACATAATCAGCCGAAGCAATTTCAGCATTGTCCACATTTATTGAGTCTACATCCAGGGTCTGTAATTTTTTCTTAGGTCCAACAAAAATCAGTTCAGTTTTGTCGCCATTATTGCAGAGCTTGTTTTTGTGTAAGAATGAGCGAATATCATTTATGCAGTTTTCCATCCTCACTCTAGCCTCATCTGTAGTTGGTTTGAAAGATATGATCAGCTGCTCATCATCAGCATATTTCTGGTCATCAATATTGTGCAGTTTAGCAACATCGCTAAGGGGCGAGATATAGCTGTTAAACAGGATAGGTCCAAGTTTAGAGCCTTATGGGACACCATAATTCAGATTTTTGGACTCAGATTCGGTATCACCGACAATAACTGACTGTGTTCTGTCTGATAGGTATGATTCAAACTATTTCAAAGCCTTGCCTTCTATTCCATGCAGCTTTTGTAGTCTGTTTAGTAGAATTTTGTGGTCAATTGTGTCAAAGGCTGCAGAGAGGTCTAGCAAGACCAACATTGAAACTTCCCCTTTGTTACCATTTAACATAATGTCATTGTGTATTTTCGTGAGTAGTGTCTCAGTGCTATGAAAAGGTTTGTATGCAGATTGTCTTGGATCATGGAGACCATTTTTATCTAAATGGTCAGTGTATTGTTGAATGACTGCACCCTCGATAACTTTGCTGAGAAATTTTAGGTTGGAGACTGGTCTATAATTTTTAAGTACTGTATCCAGGTTCGATTTCTTTAGTAAAAGTTTTATGATGGCATGTTTGAGCGATTTTGGCATAGTCCCGCTTTGCAGGGATGTATTTACTATTTCGGTTATTACAGGTAGGAATTCGTCGAGATGATCCTTAAGGATCCAGGTTGGTAGTGGATCTAGGGTTGAATGTTTGGGTGCCATTCTCGATATTCTTCTGAACCTAGGTTTACAATGTTGCCATAATTGATAGATTCACTACCATCAAGTTTTTGTCGGATTTTAGAGATCTTACTTTCGAAAAAGTCAGAGAATTCTGCCGCCAAAACTACATCTGTTTTATTTGGTGGTAAGGGTAAATCCTGATTCCTATGTAAGGCGGTGTTCACAATTTTAAAGAGCGCTTTTGAGTTTCCCTTATTCTCATTAATTTTCTTTGTCAGGTCCCTTCTGCGTAAATTTTTCAAGTGACTATTAAGCTCATTTCTTTTCTCCTTGAAAATAGCCAGATCAGACTCACGTCCTGTTTTACGCCACCTTTTCTCTGCTTTTCTTTTTGCCGACTTAAGAGATTTTACATCTTCAGTATTCAATATATTCATATATATATAAAGGAGTGATCATTACATTTTAAGGGTGACCTTCAAATGGGAGATAATTTATTTTGTGGTAGCGGTGACAGAAATTATTAATTTTGAGCATGCAACATCCTCAAGTATTTCTTTAAATCATGTTAAGAAACACTCCGCCATGCAGGAATTATTTATTTCAAGACTGCCGAGAAAGAATTTATTAATTTAAAAAAAATCTAAGACCCCCCCCCCTACCTGAGACATAATGATTACCCCCTTTATCTTCTTTTTCTGACTATGGCATTCTGCATTGTCATTCAAGCTACTCAGGCATCATTAAATTGGATCACTGCAGCAAATTTCAATGGAATGAAGCACTGCAGCAAATTTCAATGGAAGGAAGGGTAAATTTATCCAAATTTGTAACTGATTACGCTGGTGTAATATAACAGTGGAGCAATTATCAAATGTCAGTTGTAGAAATGTAATTGGATATAGGTGCTATCAATTAACACAATTTCCATGTTGTGATTAATGAGTTTGTAAGAATTCGTGGGTTTGATCATTTTTTGCAAATTAAGAGTGACTTGGGATTGTGGAGACAAATATATAGGCAAACAGCATTTTGCAGTAACAAGAATGGCTGGTTATTACTTTTGTAAAATTTACTTTTTGTGAAATGGAATAGTTCTGTCACATCATAAATAGGGGGCCTTACAATAAGTCCTGCCTGGGAGTGGGTTGTGTCTTTCGTTATTCAATAATTTCTGTGTGAGTAGTACCAGAATATGTAAGCGATATGTTGCATACTAAATTCATAATAAACAGCTTTATTGATGGTCAAAATTTGGTGCAGAAAATAATACAGTTTGGATAACACTAGAAAAATGTTTTGTAGGTTATGTGACTAATTCGATGATCACACAAAGGATATTGATATTCCTTCAGAAATAGCCAACAAGTTGCAGCCTGATGGAACAAGCATGTAACAGTTTGATTTAAGTTACTTTTGTCATTATTAATTTATAGCCTGGGCAGTTGTACAAACAGTTTTACTGGGCATGTGTGTTCCCCGTGCCTCAATTGGGTCTATAGGAAATTTAGAAAACTAACAAAAAGCCGACAAAGAATTTGTTTCAACCATTTCTCGAGTTCGTGCTTCGGGATGATTTTGAATAAAGCTATGTAATAAATACATAGTATAAGAATTATTACTCAAGAAATATATATATATTAAGCCATAATATCATATGCTTAGCCAGAATACTCGCTGCTGATTGGTCTACGATATTGCACGCATGTTATTGCACGCTCATTTTAACATGTAAAAGATTGGACGGACCTGAGAGGAAGCACCATATTTTTATGCTGCTGCAACCACAAGCTGACAACAAGAGTGTGTTTTTCAATTATATTAAAAAATCAACCAAACGGCAACGGAAGTAGATAGGACGATGGTTTGAACAGCAAAAGATGCGTCTATTAAAGGGCTAATCGGATATAACATTTTTGTACTACTTATGTATTTTGTCTTATCAGAATAAAGCATTAAGTGGCCGAAAAACAGCATTTTTGTCGATTTTTTGGTGATTTTATTTTGTTTAGACGTCAAAAGTCTACGAAGCTTTTCAAAAAAATCGAAAATTTAATCTATCATCAAGTACATCATTTTTGGATTCCTATAGTGTGATTTTTTTTTTGGTCAGTGAAATATTCATCCATTTCTAGTGAGATGCATTGTAAATATGTGGTTCAAAAGAAACACAAATTGAGTCTTGCAGCAACAACGATTTCGTTTGTTGGTTTTAAATAGTTAAAGAAAGTCACTGCACAGCAATGGAAATAGATAGAACAAGAAATTATTTTTTAAAAAATTGTAGGGACCTGGTATTAAATATGAGGTTCTTCGAACACAGATCTGTAATATTCTATTGATTTCTTAGGGGCCGACCAGACGATAGTTGGGGGGGGGCTATGGACTTTACCCCCGGGACGAACTTTTTTTTCGTTCGCGGCACGTCAACGAACAATTTTTTTCGCATGCGCACTTACGACAAACCTTTTAATCGGAATTTTAACATTACGGTACCCTAGCTACAGGTGTAAACAAACTTTTTTTTTTATTTCCATGTGCCGAACAAACTTTTTTTTTCAGTGTCAAGTGGGAAACAATCTTTTTTTTTCACCAAATATCCATAGCCCCCCCCCCCCAAAGATCATCTGGTCGGCCCCTTATGTATGTGTACATCTACCTCCAATGTACCATTCCTATAACTGTGATTTAACAAACCTACCTACAATGTTACCTCATGATTAGGCATGCCTAAATACAATGTTGAATCACAGATACCAAACCAGGCAATGAGCCATTTACATTATCTATCAAGAACATGAAATTTCTATTTCTATAATGTTCAATTAATTCTGACTTGCATATTTGGATTGTTACCCTTTCCATGTGCTTATGAATATTTGAGTATTTTGACCCTTACTCATAAATACTCCATTAGAATGTGTCCACAACTCAATAAGAACGCTGTCCACAACTCAATAAGAACGCTGTCCACAACTCAATAAGAACACGTACACCACTGCAGTACACATAAATAATTATGATAAATTGATGACACATAGCACTTGGCTGATTATTTTTGTCCCAATACCTTCCATGTCAATTATTTCCTAATTTGGAGTATGCAACACAGATCTGAGATGGTCCCTACAAAAATGATTGTGGTGTCCAAAAGATGCGTATATGAAAGGGCTAAGTAGATGTCAACTTTTAGTACTGTGTATTTTTTTGTTTAATCAGAATAAAGTGGCCGAAAAACAATATTTTTCTCCCATTTTTCAGTGACTTTGTAGAATTTTAGAGGTGTTGAATTTAGAGGTCTTTAATAAGTCTGCCACAAAGTTTGAGAAACAAAATTAAAGAAAACCGATCATTAAATATATCTTCTATGGATGACAAAAGTGTGAAACATTTTTTGTGAGTGAAATAGTTATTGATACTACATTTCAAACATGCAGGTCAAAGAAACATAAAAAGAGGTTTGACATCAGAATTCCGGCCCTTTTCTTAGCATTAAAAAAAAAAACCATATGATATAACAGTTATTGCACATCACCTCATGCAATATCAGTTTTTATGGCACCGAGGTGACAGATATTGCACTCGGTGCCGTGCGATGACTGTATAATGTCAAAGGCAATGTCCGTACCAACATGTAGGCTCAATTGCTCATCCGATGTGGTAGAGGAATACAGGAGTAGAAGTCACATGGAAGCGGAAGAGATAGACTTTTTTTTTAAAATTGTTTTTTATAGCAAAGTGGCAAGTGCAATGTCTGTTTCGTCATCATATATAATTACGGCTCAGTAGTGAAGGAGCAATTACTAGCAATGTTTTACAGTGATTGGACCAATTGATTTGTTGATGTATCAGGCGTCATCAGTTCCTTTTGCAATGGGTATCATATCTTCATAAGTCCCTCACACAATGACGATACAAAAAACCTAATTAATTTCCAGTCCCAAGAATAGGAAATATCCTTGAGACTGTGAACAAAACGTGTCACAAAAATGGCCCAAGGTCAGTGATGGAAATGGGGGGGAGCTCGGGGGAGCTGAGCTCCCTTGACCAAAAAACAGGGGGAGCTGTACCCTGCTACAGCTCCCCCAATGACTAGTAATGAAATTAAAATTATCATGTTACTTTTTTCCTTATGGTTTTTTTTGCCAAAATTATGCTCTGGTGGAAGAATTTTTTCCTTTTTGAAAATTTCGAGTGGCGAGGCGATGCCGCACGAGCCGAGAGCTCCCCCGACGAAAATTTTCCATTTCCATCACTGCCCAAGGTTAATTATGTCGGCTTCCTAATTGGTATGGAAAGACTACGATTGTAAGTGTTGCTGCAATTACGATCATATATATGTGAAGAGACATGCAGAAATGTAGGGACCACCTTTTGAGGACGTCCATGCACTCTTAACACCGAAGGTTCTTGAAGGTATCTATGAAGAACCCACAGCCGAATAAAGGTTTTAATTTTTGTTGAGGGTTCAACAGAATTGAAAAGGTTCAAAACTGGTGGGAAGACTCTATGATGGAACCCTATGTTCCCAACTTGAGAGAAAGGGGTTCCAGATATCAGCGCAGCTAGATTATTTTTCAAAAATAGATTGGTGATTCTTAATTTTTCCAAATGGAAAACCGCGATCTCAATGAAAACGTCCATCACAAGGTTAAGTGAACCGACCCGTATTTTGCTTTGAGTTTGAACTGTTGATGCTTCTTAGTCAAATGGGTCAAGTAAATAGGTCTTGAATTTAGTTTAAGATATTTCAACGCCAGCTTAACTAGGATTGTGAATGGATTAATAGTTCATTTGAAAAGCCCCATTTCAGATCTTTTTCAGTGGGGTATGGCATATGAGTGAAAACTTCAGGCCATGGCTGCAAATCACGTGAACGTCTAATACTCTTAACAAAGCAGCTTTATATGGAACCTTTAGGGGTTCTATAAGATGGTATAGATCTAGAAGGAACCCCAAAAGGTTCATTATTCAACTTTCAACAAGGTTCAACAGCAAAAACAACAACAACAACAACATTTAGATAATTCAGCTGCACAGAACTCTGGAATCCCTTTCTTTCAAGTTGGTTGACTTTCATTGAGATGTGTGGTCCAGTTTACATTACCTGGCGGATTGACTTGGGTTATGGCCATTTTGGGTTTGTTAACCTCCTATTAAAGTTCCTTTGCTGTTGAAAATTAAGGAAAGTCACCTAACCATCAGGTAGAGAACACAATTGTATGCCCACACATTGAAAAGACAAAATTATGGGTTTGTTCACTTTGCCTTCAAAGGATCAAAATCTCAAGTTTTATAATGGCAAAGTTTTAAATAAAAATTTTAGGTACGCTCAATTGTTCCTTCTGAAGGCAAAAAATCTATTGGGCTGGTGGATCCAAGAAGCTAAAAATGTAAAAATACAGGACGTAAAGTGCAATCATCCATCCATCCATATTTCATGCACAACATTAAAACTGAAAAAGAAAACAAAAAGCAACAACAACAACTTTCTTGTCCTGGAGGAGAAAGAAACTATACTATACTTGGTAGTAGCATATATACTTCCTTTTCTTTAAATTATAACTTCAGAAAAATTTCATTTTTGCACTGTTAAATTTGAAATTTCGAAACAGCTGAAATGATTGAGTGAGAATCTGATGGTTGCACAATTTAAAGATAGCTTGTTGTTTTGACTTACGATAGTCTTTACTTTGTCGTAACTTAAAACAACATGCTACGTTGTCTAAAACGAATTGTGCAACCATCTCACTCAATCATTTGAGGTGGCTCAGAATTCACATTTTACAGTGTGGCAAATGAATATAATTATTGCATCGCTTATATTGTACCCTCTCGTGTTAGATGAGAAAAGCACTGGCATACGTGTGCCATGTTGAACAATTTTTTATGTTATCTAAAAAAAATCATATATATATAACAGCCTTTTTTTAGACAGATTGAGTTCCGGAAACTAAAAATGTATCTGACAAGCCTATATCTGTCGTCGAAGTGTTATATGATGCAGGTACCATATTTTAAGAATGGTGTAATTGGATGAATGGATGAAGGTGACAGAATGATTATGAAATTCATTAGCTGAGTACTAGCTGTTTCATAATTTTCTGTGGATGTTACAGTAGACGAATGACAAGTGCCTGCTTACATAAATGCACAGAATGTTGCTTGTTAGGTCATATCCCTATCCATCATAGAAATACATAGAACGGACATGAGGCTGTATGAAGCCACCTCAAGATGAGGTCACCAAATCCGCCATATTGGAACTGCCCTGAAACATGACGTCACAATAGACCAATAATGATGTGACGTCATGCCATTGTTATAAGTGACATCACTGTTATTGGTGACATCACTGCACCATTGTGTCAGGATACAGGGCAGTTCCAAGATGGTGGATTTGGTTGCTTCATCTGCCAGAGCCTCATGTCCGTTCTATGTATTTCTATGCTATCCATGCCATGTTATTATCCATGACTAATAAGCAGCCAGTGAGGTAATATGCTATACTTCCAATGTTATCACCTTAGACGAACATCAAGTGCTTTCAGAATTGAACTGAAATGTTCCTTGTGAGGCCATAGTCCTATCTATTCCATGTTATTCTTCATCACTCATATACAGTAAATGACACCATACCCTATTCTTTCAATGCTTACGGATCCACAGCCCTCATCAGGCCTCATCAGTGAGGTCACAAGTTACTCAATGACGAAATTTACACTCATTTCAATGCATTTGATAGGGCTTGTTGTGAGGTCACTGATGGCGAGGTATATTCTTTCCAATATTTTACATGTAGACACATTTGTAAATCTTCAAAAACGAACATGTACTCGCATTTGGCATTCATAGAAGTGTCAAATATTGTCATTAACGAATTTGTATAGGTTTAATTACTAACACTCTAAGTCCTAAATTGGGGACATGGTCGGCAATTTTGATTTCAACATTGTCAACATTGATAGATGTCATTTGAAGTTTCTTCAGTTGGTTTGGTGCTTCATTAGGAAGAACTTCTGTTTCATCTCCATTATTGCACAGCTTGTTGTCGTGCAAGGAATTTCTGATTTCAGCAATACAATTTTCCATTTTCAGTTTTGCGTGTTCTTCACCCAAAAGGTTAGTTTATAATGTATAAAAATCATATATTATGAAAACCAAGAAACATTTTAAATCTTATTGAAACTCATGAAAAACAGATGTTATATACCATTATCTATATATGTATACAAACGCTGTAAGATCTGGAAATAGAGGCAACAGGGCCTACTTCCAAAAACACTATTAGCGTTTCCTTGCTTCTTTCCTTCCCTTTTGCTTCTTTGTTTCCTTCATTCCTCTCATTCCTTCCTTCCTGCCTTCCTTCATAACCTTCCTTCACCCCCTGCCCTTCATCCCTTCCTTCCTTCATCCCTTCCTTCATTCTTTCATTGAATCTGTAGACACTGGATCTGACTGCTGCTGTTGATGCTGGTTTCACTGCAGCTGGTCATTTGAAATTCGCGCCAAAAACGAGCATTTTAGCTTCGTAAATAAAAAGTTTAATGTCACAGAAGTTTACCAAAAGTTGATGGAAGCAAGATAAAATTATATTGAGACTGTACACTAAGTTTCAATGTGATAGGTGAAATAGTGCGACCTCCTGTATGGTCAGAACCATACCAAAAATTCCTTGTGTAATACAGGCTGCAAGCAGCTGTAATAAAAACACACAATGATGCCTTTCCCCCTGCAGGACATTTAACTCAAAATCTGCAAAAAGATATCTTTTATTAAGATTTTTGAGAGTGTTGCAATTGAATGATGTTTTATGGCGGCCCACTAGCAGCGATGATGTTTTTTCTCTTTGACGGGTCTCCTCATTTGTCTATACTTATTTGTTATGCCTGGTTCTCACGACGGCGATTTGAGAGCGACGCGTCAAGAGAAGTCATTTCTTGGAAAGTTGTGGCGTAGAACGTTGGTTCAGGCACGTTACGTAATCAATTAGTGTCATGTGCGGCGCTTAAAGTTTGTAGCCGCGGTGAGTCTTGAGGTGTCCGTGGCGCTGCTTAAGCTTTCTTCGCCGCGTTCCGCCTCTCTTGCCTCAGCGCAGTTCCAAACAGACTCGTCGCACTTTGTTTTGGAATTCGGCGAGGCTGCTTTTACTTCGCCCAATGTTGTTTCCTCTTACGCCGCTGATGGTTGTGAGGCAGCTACGTCTGAAATTGGCGACCTGCGACGCATCAGGAAACCTTCGGCGTACACCCGAGGTAAGATGCGCCGCTGAAAATGACAGCCTCGCCGACGACTGTAACGATGCAACGCCGCATTTAGGTACTTGTTACTGCGTACCTTGATGGTTCATCGTCGCACATGCATTCATACAGCGCCGAGGACATTACAGGCGCGTCGATGCTGACCTTCTTCGTCGTCCTTGCCTTAAGCAGCGACGGAGGTCTCTTAAGCATCGACGAAGGTCTCTTGTTGCAGCGCTGCGGCAAAGTGTGTTTCGCTGCTGCAGGAGTCACTTTTTGTCATTATAAAAAGGGACACAGAGGACCTCCTTGCTTCATTTGCTGATTGCCCTTCAATGAGAACACAACGACTGCCTACTGAACATATGCATGATGAATGAAGAAGAAATTATTGTTGTGGCTGGTGCTGCTGCTGCTGCTATCGGAGCTGTCTATTTGAGACACAGGAGGAGGAGGGCCAGGAGACAGAAAAGGTGGTGGATTCGCAACTGGTTGCTGCAGAGGGAACAACATGGTCACTTCCATCAACTGCCTGAACTGCAAGTCAATGACGTGTCCGGCTACTACAACTACACTAGAATGCCCCCTGCCATCTTTGCTGAAATCCTGGAAGCTGTTGGACCACTCATCACTAAGCAAGACACCAACATGAGGAGGGCTTTGGAACCTGGTCTGAAGTTGGCTATCACCCTGCGGTACATGGCAACAGGAAACAGCTACAAGTCCCTAGCTTATGCTTTCCGTGTGGCACCCAACACCATCTGCAACTTCATCCCTGAGGTCTGCCTTGCCATCGTTCATGCCTTCGAAAGACAGCTGGCACTACCCACACAGCCTGAAAGATGGAAGGAGATAGCCAAGGCTTTTGAGACGAAATGGAACTTGCCCAACTGCATTGGAGCTCTGGATGGCAAGCACGTCGCAATCCGATGTCCCAAGGCTGCAGGCTCCTTGTTCTACAACTACAAGGGATTTCATTCCATTGTCCTGATGGCCCTCGTTGATGCCGACTACAAGTTCATCTATGTGCAGGCTGGCTGTCAAGGAAGTGCATCTGATGGCGGCGTCTTCACGGACACAGTACTTCGACAAATCCTGGACGAGGACGATCTAGGCCTACCACCTCCAGAACTTCTACCTGGCACAGAAGATAATCCTTTCCCATATTACATCGTGGGTGACGAGGCATTTCCCCTGAAGACATGGCTGCTCAAACCAGTGCCAAGAAGGAACCTTGACATTGCTTCCAGAGTCTACAATTACAGGATTTCAAGAGCCAGGAGAGTGGTGGAGAATGCCTTCGGTCTGCTGTCACACAGGTTCAGATGCTTCCTGACCACCATGCCCCAACAACCTACAAGAGTGACATACATCACAATGGCTGCTTGTGTTCTACACAACATTCTGCGAGATAGAGTAGGCGTCCACCATGCCCGTGACAATGAAGTGATGGACAGAGAAGATCCACAGACACATGACGTCACTGAAGGAGTTTGGAGGGGAGACCGTCAATTGCATGACCTAGGAGAACCACTTCGACACGGAAATGCCTCCAGAGATGCCAAGGCTGCTCGAGACTACCTACGTGACTGGGTCAACAGTCCGGCAGGAAGTGTCCCTTGGCAGTTGGAGAAAATCTGAAGAAGATGCAGACTATCTATTCAAAACAACAAACCCCAGGCCCTTTTAAGGGCCACCAAATCCTCCCAATTGAGCTGGCCATGTACACATCCTATGTTGACAAAACAAGCCCAAAAATCAATCAATCAATCAATCCATCTATCAATCCCTCCATCCATCTATCTATCTATCTATCTATCTATCTATCTATCTATCTATCTATCTATCTATCCAAGTCCAATCCCTGCAAAGTGACGACAACTGCTTTTCTTTTGCTGCAGTGTATATATGTAACGAGCATTGTGTTCCATCTATCAAGCTATCAAGCTATCTATCAATCTATCTAGCTATCTATCTATCGAGCTATCTATCTATCCAAGTCCAATCCCTGCAAAGTGACGACAACTGCTTTTCTTTTGCTGCAGTGTATATATGTAACGAGCATTGTGTTCCATCTATCAAGCTATCTATCTATCTATCTATCTATCTATCTATCGAGCTATCTATCTATCTATCCAAGTCCAATCCCTGCAAAGTGACGACAACTGCTTTTCTTTTGCTGCAGTGTATATATGTAAGGAGCATTGTGTTACATCTATCAAGCTATCTATCTATCTATCTATCTATCTATCTAGCTATCTATCTAGCTATCTATCTGCCACTTGCCCTAGACAAGTGAAATTACAAAGTGATGCACTTGTACTAGTGCAACCAACACAAGTTTTAAAACCAAAGCACTTGTACTAGTGCATTACATTTTAATTAAGAAATTCATGCACTTGTACTAGTGCAATAAAAATATGTTTATACCAAAGCATGCAGCACTTGTACTAGTGCTGCACTTGGTATGTTTTTGGGCAAAGAAAGGGGGAACTAGCACCTTGCTTTTATGAAGGTGATTACTTTTAATGAAGGCCGGACCGGACTTTTGTTTTGGGGGACTTTTTTTTTGGGGGACTGTCAACGTTTTTTTTGCTCTTTTTTGGCTCTTTTCGGTCAACACAAGCTCTTTTTTTTTGTCAACATAGGATGTGTACGTGGCCTGCCCTTTTGGGAGGATTTGGTGGCCCTTAAAAGGGCCAAGGTTTTTTGGTTGTCTTTGCTGCACATCTGCTCTTCTACTTGCGTGGAGAAAGGAGACTCTCAGTCCAACTGGGCGAAGGGGAAGGCTGGTGCGGCTGATGGGCGGTCGGTTGACCAAAGCTGGGTCCAGGGTAGCCGTACTTCTCGGGGCTCTCCTGAGCATCCATCATCAGTGTCATGGAGGATGGGCTGGGCTGCATCACGGTGTAGCTGGGAGTCTGCCTGGATCCTCCTTCCCTGGGCTGGTGGTGGTGGAAGTGATGGCTGCTGGAAGCGTGGTGGTGCTGCTGGAGGTGGTGCTGGTGGTGCTGAGATGGCACATACGTCGAAGAAGGAGGAGGAGGAGGAGGAGGTGGCATCTGCAGGCGCTGAGGAGGATGAGGAGGCTGGAAGGTCTGCTCCTGAGGTCTTGACTGGCGGCTGGCCTCATCCATCTCCCTCTCCTTGTCCCAGTAGAAGGCGGCCTCTGCAATGGCCCTCACCATTCGCTTTCTGATTTCAGGGCTGGCGTGAAATCCGACGTGGTAGAGGTCGTGACACTTCATCCTCCAGTACTCCTCATCGGCTTGCAACTCCTGGTGGTCGGGGCACAACTTGCAGCCAGAGCCTTTCAGGATCTTCTTGGCGGAGGACATGGCGTGCATGCTGCCTGCGATGACATTCATGGCGGAGTGCATGGATTCATCTGTTGGGGCCTTTCTCTTGGTTCCTTTGGCAACGGCTCCAGGCTTTGGCGCTCCAGGGAAGACTTGGGACTGCTGGCTGTCAGGTCTGTCCTGTGATGGCTGGTCAGGTGGCAGGTCCTGCATGTCATAGGAAGCTGGCAGGGAATCCTCAGGGTTGTAGTTGTCCCCGGAGTCTGAGGCTGGTCGGTTGGCAGACAGTTGAGAGATGGCGGACAGCTCCTTGCCTGGCTTGTGCACGATGGAGTCCTTCAGGAACCGACAGTTGGCTAGGATGTACTGGTCCCTGTCTGTCAGAGTCTCCTTCATGCCGGATCCTGAAGCTTCAGGCCTGACGAGTCTGGAGTAGTGGGTGCGGACTGTCTTCCTCCAGTTGAAGATATCCTGGGAGGTGTACTTGGGTCCCAGCTCCTTGGCTTTTTCGGTGTCCAGCAGCAGCTTCTCGTTGCCCTTGTATCCTCTGGAGCCCTTCATGTACAGCACAGGATGCTCTCTGAACCAGTTGATGAGGTCGTCTTCTTGGTCAGATGTGATGCCCATGTTGTCTTTGATGTTCTTCTTGGGGGCCTTCCCTTTGCCCTTCTTGCCCTTGGACTTGGCTTCAGCAGCTGCAGGGGTCTCATCAGCAGAGGAATGGTGGTCTTCCTCCTCGAAGGTGTCGTCATGCATGACATCTTCAAGAGCAACAACAGGCTGGCTCTGTTGTGTCTTCTTCGGAGTCTTCTTCGGAGTCTTCTGAGTCTTCTTTGGAGTCTTCTTTGGAGTAGACTTGGCAGTAGGCTCTGGAAGACCCTTGGAAGACTTGGTGGCAGGCTTGTCAGCAGGCTTGTCAGCAGGCTTGTCAGCAGGCTTGGCAGCAGGCTTGGCAGCAGGCATGTCAGCAGACTTGGGAGGCTTGTCAGCAGGCTTGTCAGCAGACTTGGCAGCAGGCTTGTCAGCAGACTTGGAAGGCTTGTCAGCAGGCTTGTCTCCTTCATCAGCTTCAAACAATTCAACTGATGAATCTTCGTCTGTGCTGTCTTCTGGCCGGCCCTCGAAGATGGTCTCGCTGACGACAGTGGCTTTGCTGGTTGAAGTGGTGGTCTTCGTCTGGCTGCCAGCTGTAGTGGAGGTGTAGAGCCCAGGTAGAGAGATGTCTGCCATGGCTGTTGTGAAGAAGGCAGTCACTGCAGCATCTGAAGGGTCATGGAGAGG
Organism: Platynereis dumerilii; assembly: GCA_026936325.1. NCBI lineage: Eukaryota > Metazoa > Annelida > Polychaeta > Phyllodocida > Nereididae > Platynereis > Platynereis dumerilii. The sequence continues at coordinate 395,210 of JAPTHN010000156.1, forward strand.
AGTTGCAGCTGGAGTTGTCACTGGAGTTGCAGCAGGAGTGCTTCCAGGAGTGTGAAGTGTAGACCTGGTGCTGAGCTTGGTTGGTGCCCTGGTGACGACGGTCCCCTTTTTCCTCTTTGGTCCCATGTTGTAGCAGCAAAAGTACAATTGTAGCAACAAAAGTAGCAGCAAATGTAGCAGTTGATAGTGTCGTGGATTCTAGGTGTGTTCTGGTCGAAGGTCTGAGTGGGTATGGTGCTCTAAACTGGCCCCCTCTATATATATGCAGGGTGCGGACCGCCTCTTTTCCCCTCCTTCGCCCCCCCTTCTTCGCTGCTGCTGCCCCAGCCGCTGCGCAAAAAGAGGGTGACACGCAGACAAAGGGTTGATGCTAAAAATAGAACAACGCATGCACTCAGGCGCCACTCTGTCTGCTGCATTGGGGGTCCATAAGACGCGGCGCGCACCCTCTCACGTGCGTCGCACATGTGACTTTCCGCGACGCGTGTCTGAAACATGTGACATGAAGCAAGAGCTTTCTGCTACACTGCTGTTTCTGCGTCGAAGCTCTTCTTTGTGCGTCGCAACTTTAAAAATACCATGCAAAGCATGTAAAACTATGGCTGGGGAATTAACAGACCTCAAAAGACATTAATTTAATGTTTTAAAATAATATCACCCTATAATTAAAACCAAAGATGCACACATACACACAGAAAGGTGCTTGGTACACTGAGGATGGAACACGAGGGCAGGGATCAATTTTGTGGTTCTGGCGCCCAAGTCTGTTTTTTCAGAACCTTGTTGATAAGAAAAGGTGCAGTAATTAAGAACTTCCCTTGGGAAGTTCTTCTTGATATTGTACGGATTTGCACTTTTCTGCCGCGTTTTTGGTCATTTTTCAATGTTGAATAAAACATAGCCAAGTAAAGATATCAGGAAGATACTTCAGCACCATATAGACACTAGAAATGCCCTTTAGTGTTGGGAATTGCGCATCGGAATTACGCTTGTCATGGGAATTACATCCAATTTTCAAAAAAAATTTCTCGCTCCGGTTCTGGGAAAAGTATCGACATACTTTTCCTCAAAATTTTTTCCCCCTATTCTCCAAAGAAATGCGCAGTGCGGAAAGGAATATCATCTCGCGCCTCCTAGAAAATTTTCGAGAAAAAAAAGTTCGAAGTTTCGGTACCCCGAAATTTCAAGGGGTGATGCAATGAAAACCCATGACGTACTGGTCAGAATTTCATGTCCTGCCACAAATAATGAGTACTACAGGGGTACAGTGGAAATGCAAAAGTACGGCACCCCAGGTCCAATACTTTAGGTGCCACAGGGCCTCAAAAATCGAACTTTTGAAGGGCTGTATCTCCCTTAATATTAATCCTAGAGGAAAAACAGGACCATTTTTGAAAACCTCAGAATGTCAGCTTTGCAATGATGTATAGCAATAACCTCTAGTACGTACGGTATAGAATCGCGTCAGACATTGAAAATTTCATGTCACTTTTTGGGCCTCCCAAAACCTATTTTGCCCAAAAAAACTATGAAGCGCCTCATGGATGTTCATGTATATTTTTTGTGTGGTACCCATTATGGACCTGCATAATGTCTCCGAAGCAAAATGTTCCACTTAAAATACTTTTTGCTTGAGAATTTTTTAAATTTCAAAATTGAAATGTAGATTGCTCAGCTTCTACTTGTTCAAATGTCACGAAATTAACACCAAAAAATGTGGAAAATTATGGCCTTTTGTGTGCTCCAAGGGCATATATCTCATAGTAATAGCCAACTCTACAAATATAATTTTATTTATTCATTTATAACTCATGAAGTGTTATTTCAAATTAAGTACAACTTATATGGAACATTGCTTATTGTCTGCCCTATTTTTCCATGTAAGCACATCTCCCTACGATGAATTTTAATATGTAAATGCCACAGCATAAGAGCGAGGCACAAAAGTATCATTTCTTTCATCTCCTTTGCATTGTTGAACTGAGAGGAGCCAATTAAAAACTCAACAAAAATACACCGAGATTCATAATATAACCAGAGATGTCGGGCCTCTTTCACATGAAAATAAGAAAACTTGTGACTCAAGGGATCAAAAATCAACATCAAGACAATCAATTTATTTTTAGCTCATTTTCAACTTATTATAAAGAGTTATCAAATATTAGGCCTATAGGTGTTGGTATATGGGTGTGGATCTGACACATGAAGAGAAATCACCACACTAATGTTGTGCTCAAGGCGAAAATTGTAAAAAAATAAAATATTTGCAAACTTTGAAGAGCTGTTGACTATGTAATAAAGATCATTTTCATAAAATCAAGGCAAATTCTGAAACTTAAAAAAATGGCCACCAAGTGTCTGTCTCCCTTGTCTTTAGGGGCCGACCATACAATAGTTGGGGGGGCGGGCAAAGGCTTATACCCCCAGGGCAAATGAACAAATTTTTTTCACATGCCGACACGCGAATAACTTTTTTCTCTCAATTTTACTGCGAAACAAACTAGTTTTTATTTTTCACCTAAAATTCATAGCCCCCCCCCCCCCGAACATCATCTGGTCGACCCATGAATATCTTGGACCACAATTATGTTATATAGGCTCAGACAAATAACTGATGTTATATAGTTTTTATTTTCTGCAATGAAAAATGTATCGAAACATAGATGTAATAATATATCACCAAAAAATTATGAAGAAATTTGGATTTTAAAGAGAAGTTTTTATAAAGCTTTAGGCAAATTTGGAGAAATTTTGGTGGAAATCGGGAAAACATTTGAGTAGTTTTCAAATAGAGAAATTTGAGGGAGATGGTGTGTATAATATTATCAAATTTCAATAAAAGAAAACAACAATCAGGGAAATTCAGCTGGGTTATTATGCGAAGGTCAAGGATAGGCCTGTAGGGAAAATCAGAATAAATTTTTGTTACATCATTCTGCCAAAGTTGCATTGTGCGTTTGAAATGAATAGTGCTGATCACAGGCGTGAGTACTGAGGAGGGCGGGGGGCATGGGGCCATACCCCCCCCCCCCACCAGGCCCCAAAATTAACATGGAGGTGATAGGAAACAATGCAGAGCGCCGGCCGCGTATTAACCCCATGTAATGCCCCACCCCCCTCAGGCAATTTCTAGATAGGCCTATGCCCCTGGACTGTTGATTACTGTGTGACACACTGTATCAAAGTTAATTTTACATGATATATGTGCCTGCCGGTATCTGGCATGCCATCATTCCGAAATTTCTGGTTATTTTCAAAGCGAACAATCCAACTTTATGCCGTAACTCAGTGCGACATTAGGGGCTGACCAGACAATAGTTATGGCTTTTACCCCTTGACGAACTTAATTTTAGCATTACGGTACCTCAGCTCCTCAGCTACACGAACTTCTTTTTTTTTTTCATGTGCTTGACAAACTTTATTGCATGTTGTCAAGGGGGAAACATACTCTTTTTTGTCAACAAAAAGCCATGTAGCTCCCCCCCCCAAGATCATCTGTTCAGCGCCTTACACCGTAAAATTCTGGATGATGCCCCAAAATTTGTCAAAACTTGCTTAATTCCCAATAAATGGCGGCAAATTTATATCACGATACAAACTTATTTTTCGCTCGCGAAGCGCCAAAACAATTTTTTTTTCACATGTGAATGCACGACAAACTTTTTATCACAATTTTAACATTGTTACCCGAGTTACAAGTGGAAACAAATTTTTCTTTTATTATTTTCATATGCTGAACAAACTTTTTTTTCAGTGTCAAGAGGGAAACAAACTTTTATTTTCACCAAAAAGCCATAGCCCCCCCCCCCCCGATCGTCTGGTCAGCCCTAAATACAGAATTAATAGTAAAATACACATTGCACTGATAAGGGGCAACAGCATAGAAGCATGACCTGATTATGCAATTTATCTCACTATATTTATGAAAAAAAAGTAATTTGGTTAGCAGAAAACCGCATCATTCTAACACATCTGGTTGCTGAGATCCACCAATTCTGCATTTTGCAGTGAGCTCAGATGTGTACAGGTATTTTCTTTGATCAAGAGGTCATCAAGTTTAAGAAAGTCAGGTAACAATCCCAATCTGCTGCTACAACAAGCTATGTGTGCATATTTGGAGCAACAAAAGGCACACAGTGTTTACAGAGGTCAGTCACCTGTGAAGCAGGGCCCCACGTGGCTTTGCTGTGGGCTAAATTGGTGGGAGGAGTCAAAAAGCAGGCCACAGCAGTTCTCTGTTGTGATTGGCTGGTATCCTCAGGGACAGTGAAGGCCACTGAGGGGTGTTCCTTGAAGGAGGAGGGGCAGTGAAGGAAAGCCAAGGATGTAGTGTTTGTTTATTGGCCGAGGTGTGTTTTGATTGATGGATCAGATCATTGAGATCAACCAAATGAGTAAACTGATTAGTGCATGCATGGCTTGCCAGTGCACACAAAAGCAAATTGACTTTGGTCAGACAAAATGTCTGACCAAAAAAGAGTTCTGGTCAGACAATTTTCTTTTTCATCAGACAAAAAATTTCAATAAGTACTCCGCCTGAGTTGCGACCACCTGATACAATTCAATGTCTGCATGAGTTTGGTTCAAAAAGAATTTCCCATAAGTAGGCCTATATTTTGGATAAACATTTCATTTTCCTGATTGATTAATTCCCAGTTTATTAGCCACACATTTGAAATTAAGTTATTTTAAGTCTCATAAAATAGCATTCTCAAAGAGGAAGCAGTCTTCAGATAGAAATGTAAAAATCATTGATCGCTGACATGTAGGTAAATTCAATAGACTTCTTCATGGCAGATGCAGCTGAGAGGCCAGCCAATGCAAGGATATCACAATTTCATTTTGTGTGACAACTGCTGGCTATGCCATGACGTCTAGGATGTTAGATGTTCTCTTTGTAAACATAATAGATAATTATATCTACTGATTACAGTTGTACATATTATATACAAGTTTCTTATAAATACCAACTTAATTTGTTTTCCTAGGCATGTCATGTGTCATAATTTTAACAGCCTTTAATTGTCTGATTCTTCTGTCGTGTTGTTGCTTGTAATTAGCTCTAACACCAGGAACACTGAAGGCCTACCTTGTCCAAAGTTGCAGTTAGGTCAATTGAGGGTTGAATTGCAATTTAATTACTTGCAATTTGTCTCACTTGAAAAAACTCCGAATTGCCATCTACACTTCTATTGACTTGGTGATTGTCCAACAGAGGCCTCGTACTGCCCACAGCAGTCACTGTCGGATTTTTTGTCTGACATGGACATGAGACAGGTCAGACATTCGTAAAAAAAATCGGCAAAAGCCGATTGTCCGACAGTTTTTGCGCGCACTGAATTAGCTTCACACAGAAACAATAACTCTTCCTGTAGAATCCAATGCAGCTGACTGCCACGAAATGCAATCCTACTATTTTAAATATAATCCTTCTATTAATTTATGGACCCCTCCGTCTTTCCCAGTTAAAGTATAAGAAATGTACACAGTTAAGTTTTTACCTACTTAATTTTAGTCATTGCCAAATTGGCACCACTGGGAGACCAATTTTTTCCACGACTCATCAATTTATAATTTGATTGTCTTAGTTTGTAGTTCACATTTGAAACCAAGGCTTCTGCTTGTCATATGAAAAATATTCTGAACTTTTTTTTCATCAAAAAATATTTAACTTGACCTATATTGACCTATATAATTGTGCACTTATTTACACTATTGAAAAGTGTTACATTTCGCTACATTTCTTACATTTCCTTCGCATTTTGTTGATCAAGTGCAAAATAGTTATGATGTAAGTAAAAACGTCTGGGTTTTGTTGGTGCCTGGACAAATGTAACAATTCCGCAATCAATGTGTGACGTCACAGGAAAACGAATGCTTGTCAGTGTGATATTTTTGGTCAGACTTGAAAGTTTTTTTTTTTTTCTTTTACATTCATGTACTGGATATACCATGGGTTTTACGTTTGGCACTGTTGTAACAGGTTGGTCACATCTTTAAAATTACTCTATTTGATTGTAATTTGTCTCACTTTTAGATGTACAGGCTGCAGCAGCCTGCTTCAGTTGCAAGCGTGCGAGCAGGCTATGAGCTGATGAGCGAGTATTTTTGCTACAACATTTCACTATCGGAAAAAATTCACTTTAGCAAAATTCAATTTAGGGGGCTGTCCAGTGGCGTCAGTGTAGGTGGGGCTGGTGGGGCATTTGCCCCACCACTTTTTGGCCAAAAAATGGGTATTATTTGAGGACGAATTTTGAGGGTTCCACGGGACACACTTCCGTGAAGGCTTTGGCCCAGTTTGCCCCACCACTTTAAAATGAAACTGACGCCCCTGGGGCTGTCAATATGACATTTGGCAACTGGAAAACGATTGTTTTTAGTGGATAACATGGGTGCTGTCGACTCCACAACCCCGCAAATTAGTTACCATGACACTGTTTCAATAATTTATAATTAAATCTAGCTACTCTAAAACTTACATTTTATGTGAATTTTGTACTTCGTTGCATTAGGACTTAGCTTGGTCAACTCACCAAAATAACATCGCTATCATGTGTTGATTGCATCATCTACATGTAAACATTTTCTCAGCACTAAAAGGGAATTATACCCAAGTAATAGAGTAATACCCGAGTAACAAGATTTTAATTCATCAACGACATTCTGACTTGAGTTGAGCATTAGGCCTACACTGTACATTTAACAGGTGCTGTCAAATGACACACTGATCAATCTCAGCCACGTGGGTCAAGCATGTCAAGCTGTCAAGGTGCGGGGAAGAGTTGACGTCGTCCCCTTAGCAACCCAGCATTTTCGGCAGCTTATTTTTAGATAAGGGAGCCATTCCAGACAACCGAGATTGCTTTTGAGGACAGTCACTTAGCCAGTAGCTTTACATAATAAAATAAGTATGTTTTGAGATGTCAGTTGTAGTCTCCCCCCACCGAGAGTACCGTAGGATTCAAATGACGCAAATGACGCAACGCTAGTGCGCTTGCCCAGATGTACAAACTTTTTTGATCAAGTCCCTTTTGAGAATGGTCACGTGACCATCAAGGCTCGGCAGAGCTCGGTCGCCTTCGGCGACCGAGCTCGGCTCTGCCTCGCTATAATCCAATTAAAACTCTTCAAATAATGTTTCAAATCCGTTAAAATTGATATGATATGTTGCTTATTTGTTGCCCTATTGTTTGCAAATAAGCACATATTTTTTCTATTACATTTATAATTAAATTATAACTTGTGAAATACTGCTTCAAATCACTTAAAACTGATATGACATATTGCTGACTGTTTGCCCTATGTATGTCTAAAAGCATGTCTTCCTACCTCTTATAGTTTGTCTGTGACAAGTCATTAGGGTTAGGGTTTCAACAAAGTCCATTGCTTACAGGGTGCCATGGTGAGCCCACACTTTTAACCAGACTTCCAGTAACTGGATGCCACACATATCAAAGCTAAATTTATTACAACAAAGCTTGATCATGCTATGTTGCCTTTCTTATTGAATGCCACAGTTCCAGGATCCATACAGAGCCCACCTTGCAAAGAACAATTCTTTTTTTTGCTAATTGCTTTGATAATCTGCCCAGTAGCAAGCTAAATCACCCTGGAATCCACTCAAGCTTGTCATTGTATTGATATAGGCCCACATTGTGTTATGCACTGCCAGCATGCCACTCAAAACATCTAATGTTTTTAATATGTTCCAAATAACCATCATGCTACCTATTCACAAGGCCATTGCTGCTAATTATATTTTGCCCTTAATATATCCAAAGAATCAAAGTGAAACATAAGCTTACATGCTGTTTACACAGGCCTGTTACATGAGCCTGCATATATCTGCATGTATATATGTTTTATTGTATTTCTTTTTTTATAAATTTCCAAGTTTGGATGAATGAATAAACTCAATGGAAAAACAAATGTCTCATTATGTCTGCCTACAAAAGTACACCACATTATTTAAGTGTGGTCCTCCACATTCACAATTTAACAGCATGAAGATCAATTTTCAAAAGGCAAATAGTTCACACTCCTTGCTGAATTGTGCATGAAACTTTACTCAAACCTTTGGGAATATTGCCTTGTCTACATGTATACATTTCATTGATCAATTGATAAACTGTGTATCACTTGAGAGAAGTTTGGAAATTTCATGAAGATTAAATATAAATTTAGTGTTTTATAATGGTCTGCTACTTTGATAAATCTTCTCTTTGTGAATCTTGGCTCTGTGCAAATTATCAAATTGACAGGTAAAAAGGGCCAGAAGGTGACCTCTGTGCACTCAACTGTGTTGATAACTATGTAGGGGAACAAGGGGCAAAACGGGCCACCTAACTTCGAAGGCCTGCTGTACCAAGTTGGTGTATCATGCGAATGCCAAATAAGGTCTGATCCATGAAGAAGTACCAATACCACTTGCTCAAAAACAGAAAAGTGCTTTTTTAACGGTTTCAATTCAAATTTTTCCCTATTTTCAAAAATGCAACTTTATCCCGTTTTGCCCCATGCTTGGGGCAAAATGGAATTTCATGTGGGGCAAAATGGGAAGAAATAAAGACACAAAAGTTCTGCAATAAATCAGCTGTTTTTATAACAGTCTAACTAAAAGGCATGTTAACAAGCAGTAATCCATTGATATACCTGATCGCAATGTAAGAATATTGCAGAATACTGAGAGCCCGGACTGAGAGTAAACATAGTAATAAACAATGAAATCAACATCTCAATACGTAGCTGAGGAGCGATGCTAAAAATTATGCATTCTATGTAATTATTTGACAAGGTATGTAACCTTAAAAATTAGGTTACAAAAAAAACAAAATTATGTGAAATTTTATGAAAATGCGACATTTTTATGAATATTCACATAACTCAGATTTCATAATTTAACAATTTAAACTGGTACTGGATTTGACTATGCTTTTTGAAAGGTAGTTACATTCATTTCAGTTTCAAAAATACAGGGTTTTACAACTAAGCCTAAATCCTCAAGGAATTATTGATGACATGGACTAGCTCAACAAATCTCTAGTGATTTTTCAAATTTTTGCCTGTTATATAGCCAGAAAATGTATCAATTGTCTCAAATGTCATGATTGAATTGACCCAATAACAAGCTTCAACCTCTTCTAGGCTGGGATTACTTTTTTGTGCTTTCCATTTTGCCCCCGAAGGAGGACACCACTTTGCCCCAACCATGCAGGGTATATTAATAATGACCTACTTACACATGGCTAAGCACCAGACTACATTTTTTTGCTTAATAAGCAAGCTTAGTAGTCCTCTCATAACACTGACTATAAATTATTCTGCTGGGAACGTCATTGGAAGTACTACAGCATTTTCAAAAATTATGAATTTTTTAAGAAAATCGATCAAAAACTTCAAATTAACATAGCTGTATCCCTGTAACTTTCTCATCCACGAAACTTTCAGGAAAAGTTGGTAATGTATCCCATTTTATTTTCCAACCGAAAAATTAGAAGGCAGGTCAAAACGTTCCGAGAAAATGCAAAAAACCGTTTTGCCCCGCCGGTCCGTTTTGCCCGTCGTTCCCCTACAGATAGGAGGTGCTAGTGGTATTGCTTGAGTTATACAATTCGACACCTCAGTCAGCCAATCACATGCCAGTAATTCAAGGAAATAATTCCCAAATTCTTTGTTGTCCAGTTATCCTCTGCATGTTTGACTGTTTCAGTATTTGTCTCATGGTATAAGCCAGTTATTCACTATGGGATCAGCAATATATGTTTATCACATCTCGGGCTAATATTCCCTCTCCTGTGGTGAATAACCGATACATATATGGATGCCTCATGTATTTGGACAAATTGCTCCATGACCAAAATGTTTCAATAGTCATGGCCTCACTGTACCATTGCCCATAAAAGCCCTCCATGCTAAGCAATGTGTGATTCTGTATGTGCCTCTGTTTGTGTAGTTCCTTGCACTATTGCAAGTGAGCTCGAAGTACCAGCTATGGCTCTTGGCCAACCAAAACAGACTCATCAAGCCCAAAGAAAGGAATCCAACATACGGCAACGGAAAGGAAGGGAAAGGATCGAAAGGAATGGAAGGGATTGGAAGGGAAGGGAAGTTCTTCCTTTAAATTGCTGTGCAATTTAGTATACTAGTTGTATTTGAATTTTGAAATAAAACAGCTTAATTGTGTAAACAATTCGCCATCTTCAGTTTTAGATTCTGGCTGATGATTTCGTACGAAATTCTAAATAATGAACATTCTGTGTTCGAAAAATGTAAGTGTTTTGAATGTCCCTCCAAAAATATATCTTATGTGTACCCACACAATATTCGACAAGGCAACTTCAAAAAGAAAACGTCAACATTGGCAATAATACACTTCCAATCTTTTATTAATTCACAAATGTAATTTCAGAAATTTCCATCTTTCAACAGTGAAAATTGGTACTTTTCCGGCGTATAAAATTGTTGCTATGGCAATCATTATGGCAAAAATGCAAAATAGTCTGAAATTATCCAATTGGGCCAAAACCTATCTTTTGATACTAAACATGGGCCAATATTCCAAAAATTACAGAAAAGTGCCCTTCTCTCCCTACAATTCCCCTTAACCATGTTAACTGTGTACTATTTTGCATATAGCATGATATAGGCCTACAGTATAGTCCTTATGACACGCCCACATTCCAACCAACTTGATCATGAATAAAAGGAAAAAGCAATTGTATCATTTCACTTTAAACCTTATAAACTTCAACAATATCTAATTTACATGCAGAGTGAGGTGAACAGAAATTCTAAGTAATAAATTGAGTGATAACATATCCTTTTAATCTGACAACCAGGGATCAAATGAAACCCTAGCTCTCGAATTTGAGTGCCAATTCTTAAATCAACTCCAATATAAGAATATATACATCGTAGCTTGAAATATATAATCATTGTAATTTGCATTGTAATTTGCAGATGAACTTGTACTAAATCTCATTAACATACTTTTCTTTACAGTTAAATAATATGATAATGCCACAGCACAGTAGTGGGGCTATTTCAATAAAGAATTCCCAGGCATAGAAATCACCCCTGGTTGATCATACTAGTTCCACTCAACCATATAGAGGCAAGTTGCTATCCATTATAGCTTTCAACCAGAGGCCTTCACATAAAGTGCCATTACCATCCAGAATTAATACAGCTATACAACATTTAAAACGTGAATCAAGAAATTCGAACAATTCAAAATTCATTGAAAAATTGTGGAAGTGTCATGCCAACTTGCAAAAGATAACCTCAAATCTACCACTTCAACTTTGATGAGAGTCACATGCCAGGTCGGACATTTTCTTAAACAAACCCAGCCTTGCACATAATCCCATGTATACCCGAGAAAGAGAGTGGCAGACACCAGGTCAGTTGTGACCAAACTTGTTTCTTCAATATGTTGCATGGAAAAACGGTTAAATTATGGATCCATCATTGCCCAGCAACCTTGACAAAACCTTGACAACTTCAATATTCAAACCAAAATTTTCGAAAATCCAAAGCTATCTGAGGTTGGCATTTTGGTTTTGACAATAATAAAACCAATAACAAGACTATGAAAAGAAACCAAATTTGAAACTGAATCATCTCTCAGGAGTGCCAATACACCCAGACACAACTGCACGCTTTTTCACACCAGGGTCTTGGCCGGTGAAATCTTTGGCTTAGGTAATTAAAACTTCAGTCAAGATATTTAGACGTTATGCTATTCTGCCCCACTTCAATGAAATTCACATACCAAATGTCAGAGGTTGACATTTTTGTTTAATTAGGTTATGCACAATTATAAACAGTTTGTCAAAAGATGGGGACTCAGAACCAGAGCAGAGATGCAAGAGATAGGGCTCCAAAGAATGGCCAAATCAAACACACTGAATCAAAATCGCTGAATGAAATTCAGAGGACATATTTCAGACCTTTTCCAATTTATATAATTGACTTATATAAGCCTCTTCTATTTTGATACACACGATTGGATGAAATTCACATGCTATTGTTGTTAAACATTTTCATATCCTCACAAAAATTTAAAAAAAGCAACGTTCCTCAGACCAACATTTGATGAATTTCACATGCTTCAGCCTGAAGTTCAGGTTAAGCATTTTAATGAAGTCACAGACATTAACCACTAATTTTTTTTTCTCAAAAGCTTCACATACTCAGAGTGGCATATAAAAGAACAACTTCTACATATATTTACATCATTTACATTAAAATTTTTCAAAAGTGTTATACAAACTTTATTGATTAATTATATTATGTATCACATTAATTACAATAATTTACCATTGAGCCATGTAAATTGCTGTGTAATTTAAGTGTAAACAGGATTGGTGTGTGACAGTAACATGTGCCTCATCAGCGCTTCTGAGTTGTGTACAGACGTCTCCATGTCACCCCAATGGCATATCTGAAAAAGATTTTTGAAATAGGCCTATTAGAAAAATAAAATTTTATGACACAACATAAATAGAATGAGCAACCTAAGGCCTATCGAATTCACTGGACACAGTAAAATCAAGGAGATATTCAAATCATGATTTTTATGCATACAAGAACCCAGGGGTTCAAAATGGAGGTGGTGTGGTGTCTGTCAGTTCACATCCCCTGAATCCAACAGATCATTTGTCCTGCACTGCCCTAACTATTCAGACAGGTATTTTCAGATTTATCAACAGATAGATAGATAGATTTATCAACAGATAGATAGATAGATCTAGATAGATATGGTATTTACCAGTGCAGCAATTTAAGAGGAGCAGGTGATCACAGGTTGATCGATGAGATGGTAGATACAGCAGGAGTCTTCTTACCCTTTTTGAAAATGATCCAAAGAGACAATGATTTAACATCTCCTATGAATGACACCCACCTTGGATTTTGATCTTAATATTTAACATTTACCATTTATATACTATATAATATAGGCTTATAGTCAACCAATTGACATTGAACAATTCTGCGAGACATAACAATATTGAGACTTGAGAGTAAACTGACAATATCCCAAATTGACTGACCCAGGTTCGAACCCATCAGTCTTCAGGGCTACTGGGTCTTACCACCACTGACAGCATGGAGGATGGCATGGGGAACCCGAAAAATTCAATCCACCTTCACCAGAAAAATGTTAATTGGTGGCCCCGGTGTTTCAGTGTCTGTGCTGGGCAAGTAAAGGATTCCTTAAATGGGGTAAATGTGTAGCATGTTGAGTACTTCCACTCTCTATCCCATCTCATCAGTCAACCCTCATGAGTGCTTGTGCCCACATTCAATCATCCTAAATGCGATACCAAATGATACTGTTGGGTCAATATATTTTGCTGTTAAAATATAACTGAGGTACATCCAGCAGATACTGAGATAATGGAATTTGAAATCTGGACTTTGACACAATTCAAATTTTGGCCCGATATTTCAAAGGGCCCTCAAAAATTACCTAAAAGGCATGGAGGTCTAAAAATGCATTTTTCCCACTTTTTAGTAATCAGAAGGGAAAAAATGTTAACAACAATATCCGAGTCGGGTGAGTATCACCCCCAATGGTGAAGTGCCTGAATCCAGTGGTCGAAATAGCCCATGTCATTTGGGGGGGTCTGTTACTGGCAAGGCCCGAATGGTCGAAGCTTTTGCGGCCAGGGCCACCGGAGGTCCGCGGGCCGCCAAAGGCCCCTATAGAAAGCTGAGGGGTTTCAGAAAGGACTACATGTACTCTGAAATGAATTCTGAGTGTTTCAAGCATGTATTATCCTAGAAAATCACTTTTGAAAACCCCATTTCTGGATTAAATCATGTACATTTAGTATTTGAGGGGGTTTTTTAAGGACCCCCCCTGGGTCCCTCTAAAAAATGTATTTGAGGGGGTCCTTATAGCATTTGGGGGGGTCAAGACCCCCTTGACCCCCCCTTATTTCGAACACTGCCTGAATCTTATAAAAACTGCCTCCTTAATAAAGTCCCTGGAAAAAAAGTTGGTCTCCCAGTGACACCAATTTAGCAATTACTGGGATACCAATTCTGTCCACTGGGAGACCATTTGGTCTCCCAGTTACTATGTTAAAAAATGCACTGCCAGTATGAGCTATTGTGGCTCACTAGAGTCAATGCTGGTAAATCCGTCCAGGAGGGTAAATCCGTCCACCCCCTTCTTTGTGTGTATACATATACATATTACAGTTGTTTGGGTTTTGAAATTAAGAGAGAGTCCTTTGTAAACAAGTTTTGCCGTTTTTATTGTTTTTACAGGTATTTAAACAATACTTCCAGCCTATTTTAACAAGGTGGAATAAAAACAATCAAATCCTTTGACATCATCACAGACATTTTAAGACTTGGTGGCCACAACCTTGAAGGCCTATTCCTGTCAACAAGTATTGAATTTAAAGTAAAAAATTATTGAACATGATGTAAAATTTAATTATTTTTTGTAGGATTTGTTAAATTTCCCCATTGTGAAATTTTTAAAGGAAATACAATGGAAACAAAGGTGGACGGAATTACCATCATTATTTCAGAACTGGCCTGATTGAGGGTTTGCAAATCTGTCCACCTACATCAAATATATTTTAGAGTGCTTTTATGACTTTTAATATTCATAAACGGCATACAAAAGATTACAGAAAGTCGATTGAAGCAACTATGCCACTTTGTTTGGGTTAAAAGGGTACTTTAAATGTAATTGAGGCTGTCAATTGAAATTCTTGCACTCAAATTGATCTATACTTTATCATTATTGTATTTCTCGTTCTGTCATTGTCCCATTACTCTAAAATCAACACAAAAGTTAGTTAAAGTTAATAAATTGCAAAACTGAAAGAAATAACAAAATATGATAGGTATGGGCTGAATTATGCCCTGTGGAAGGATTTAGCATCCTTGCTGGATGGATTTAGCAGCACACTGGACGGATTTAGATGACCTAACCTTCAATATGTGTTGCCATGGTTTTGGAAAGAATTATTTGAATATTTCACTTTCTTGGCTGCTAATGATAGTTCGGAATGTGTTCCTTCCAATGGACTAAATTCAATTTCTGAATATATTCCCATTGTCCTAGAAATACAGTTTTAGCCAAAAGTGGACGGAATTACCATCCTTGACTCTTATGACAAAAAAACATGGCGAATCTGTTGTAACTCCCTGTAGGAAATTTTGGGCAATCATTAAATTCAGTTTCCCCTCGGAAAATACAATATCATGTGATTGTGAACAATATACATTGCACTTATTTCCTTACCATAATTCACAATGAACTGGGAGATGTCCCATTATAGTTGTTGAAACCACATCCTAGAACCATACATTTGAGGATGAGACTGATTAACCCTTGGCTCCTGTCCTGAAAATTGAAAGAAATACATTGAAATAGTTTATAATTTTTCAAGTCACAATCCGTTTACCCAAGTCATTATAAATTTTGTTATCTCATTAAAGTTTTTAAAGTTTTAGGTATATTGCATGACTATCTGATTATTTGGTGAAAACAAATTAAACTATTGAGTTAAGAATTACAGACAGCTCCAAGTCTTTCATATTCTACAAACCTTCAATGAAGAATTTTAAGTATATTACTGAGAGAAAATTTAGGGAGTTATAAATATTATATTCATTATTTTTCAGTCTTAAAATTATGAATATATTACAAGTCGCAGAGCCAAGGCTGCAATGTGATGGTTGCCTTTATTAAAAGTTATAAACACAATATGACAATACACATTTAGATAATTTCTTAGAAAATGTTAAGAATGGCCATTTTCATCATCCATAAGGCCACACATAATTGATCTTTAGCTTCTCGGATCTTCTCAAGGCACTTTTTCTAGGGTCGGTCGGTAGGACCAAAAAAAAAGGTAAGAAAAACATTTTTTATAAAGTTATTCAAAACTTTTTTTTTCCATCGGCGGAAAAGCTACTGTGTCGGCAGGTCCGCGAAGCTAAGAATCAATTATGTGTGGCCTAAGACCATGACATCAAAATAGTAGTATGCCTTTAAACTGCTATTTTACCTCAAAGTTGTGCCTCATTTTAAATTTCATTCAGATCTGTTTTCTTCTGTCTGAAATTATAATAAGAACATTTTGTTTAATTACAGCAGTGATGTATCAAGAAAACATTGTAAATTTGAAATTTGACAAAACCTGTCTGCTAACCCAAGAAAACACAGAATTCACAACAGGCCTATAAAAGGTGATTAGGTTCTCAGGCCACGCAGAAAAATCTAACACAAGGTCAAGGATGCAAGATTAATGAAGAAACCTAAATTCATGATGGGACATAAAATTGAATGAAATGTTTATTTTGGAGAAATAAAGGGGGCTCCTTTTATTTACTTATCTTTTCATTGCATTTCATTTATCTAATATTAGTGTAATTTGCCAGCCCTCAATTACATGCAACATGGGAGCATCTAGTATTGAATCGAAGTGGTCCATGGGGATGAATAAAATAGAGATACCTTACTGAATGTTATATAAAGGAATGACCCACAAGCAATTTTGAGCATTAGAAATTAGCTTAATTACTGCATCAAGAACTCTTACATCATCTGTATGTACAAGTGTTATTCATGCACAACTGTTAATTGAAGTAAATCTGAATGAATGACTGCAGGAGTTCACTTAATGAAAATTCTCCTGGTCTGAAATCAAGGAAAAAACTGTTAAGCCTATGTCTTATCTTATCGACTCCCACAACATACCGAACAGCTAAAGAAAGTTGTCAAAAACATAGTGTCGATTTTACATTTGATAACTTTGTACTGTTGTTCTGTGTTTGAGAAAAACGTTCTTCAGAAATCAGAATGAACAAGCTGAAAGATGTCAAACCCAAGGCCTCAACAGAAATAGGAATCATTCCTGAATTCAGTAGCTTCAAAATATCAATCAGCGGCATAAGTTCTGTATATACTCACTGATTGATCCATTGAATGTCATTAAGTGTGATGAAGATTCATAAGAGTTTCAATGACCTCTGACGAGCATGAACGTTCAACTTCAAGCTGTACAATTCCAGTTCAACGTAGCTCCACTGTAAGACGAAAGTAATAAATAAATTATAACCATGATCACAGTGGCAAAAGTAATCCTCATTCAGGATTTTTTTTAAACATTATTTGTAGTGCTCAGTTAAAAAAAATTGTAGGTTTCGATGTTAGTACAAGCTCTGGTTTGTCTGCACTCTACACGTATATCATTTGACATCATACTGGTTCTTTTTTCAATCAAATAAATTTTATTTGGCACAAACAATTTTCTAAAATCCCAGAGAAGAACCACGAAATCCTTTCTGGTCCCAACTTGACTCCCAAGTATATGACTCTTAAATCAAATGATACCAGATGATAACATACTGACTCTTTTATATATTAATTAAATATATATATGCATGTACTGATTTATTAAACCTGTACAATGTACATGTATGCCAAAGAATTTCCCATCTGGGACAATAAAGTTTTAACTATCTTCAATCTATCCATTAGTATCCAATTCATGATTCAGTTCTAAATTCTTATCTGTGATTTGAGTCTGTGAAAATTAGTAAGGCCAAACACACTTAATTTTCAGCTTCTCAGATCAACAGACCGAAAAGACTTTCTACTCAGGAAAAAAAAGGTGCTGAACAATCAGTTTATTTTTGAGAGATTTTTACCGCCTTCCACTGACCTTGAAAGGCTTTCAGAAGATCCAAGATGTTAAAAATCAGGCCTCACAGGAGTATATATACCTTATTAGCACTACAATTAGCTATGGGAAATACATGATATATACCAAGAATATCTGAAAATCTAATGAATTAAGTTCTCAACACAAACCTCTTAACTCACCCAGAGAGCTCTGTCAACTCTTTCCGTCTGGGAGCACCCAAAGAAGAATCCCAAAGGTCAAAAACATTCCATCTTGAAGCAATTGCTACAGCTGTACATGTTTCTGTGAAAGGCATATATCCGTGTTTTAGTCCTTTAACTCCAAACAAAAGTCTGCTCACTGCAAGAAAAAGAAATGTTAATTAAATCAAATTATCTGAATAAAAATACCGTGCAAGCACGTAAACCCCGCTGGCTCTATGTGAAGCCATTGAGACCATTCGGATACTGTTACATGCATACAAAAGTAATAAATTCCAGTATTGTTTGCAAAGAAAAAAATACCGTGCAAGCACGTAAACAACTCGGTTGCAAAGTGCGACAGACAACTCCAGTATCATAGTGATGCAGACCGGACCACCTTTTAGAGGGTGGTCCGGTATTTATAAAAGTGGTCCGGTCCTGGTCTGGTCCAGGATGAGGTGGTCCAATTTTGTTACTGGACCGGTCCAGAAGCGGTCCATCGGCATTTCAAAAATTATGATAAAATTAGGGTTAAAACGTGCAATATGACATAAATTTCATTTTTAGAGATGACAAAATTCATGCAATAATCCTCACGACATGAAAAATCACTGGACCGGTCCAGACCGGCACTTGACCGGTTTTTTGTAGGTGGTCCGGTATTTTGGCGGTCCAGGGCTGGACCGCGGACCGGACCGGTCCAAGGCGGTCCGGTCTGCATCACTACAGTATCATGGCATGGCTGGGAGTGCAATACACATGAAGTAAAGTCCCAGAATGCACTTTAATTTGGTTGATTTACCCTGAAACCATTATAAAATGTGCTAGCAGTTGTTTTTCATGACAGCCAAGAATTGTGTTCACTTGGGACCATGAATGGAGTGGAGAAAGTATGAAGGTTTTGTAGACTGTGGTAAACATATATATATATGCCTTCTACCAGGGGATTTTAAAAATCCCGACAACTCATTGAACGATTCATTTGGTACATGGGTCCATGGATGCAGAATTGCAGATCTATGCATCACCTCTGCTCTGTTACTTCAAAGGAGGCTGAATACTTCCCATTTGAACTGTTTAAAGTGTTTTTGCAAACAATAACAATGCACTGCTCTTTTTTATTGTCTGCGGTAATTCTTTTTCCTGACTTGTTTAAACAATGTGACCTTCAACAAAACACACTGCACCATGCACCCTCTTATCTCAGTGTTGACAGGTCATGCATTAACAGGATTTGAAAGGTATTTTCACCCAACTCTCTTCCCCTCAACAACACATGTGGCATGTCACTGGCACCTCAGATTGACAATTTATTGGTTTGTTTCCCCACATCATGACACATGACAGATAAGCATGTGCACTGTGAAGGATTTGCTGTAAAAACTTACTTGTTCTTGTTTACTGTGACAGTTCACATTGCAACTAACTTGTTCTTGTTTACTGTGCCAGTTCACATTGCCTAAGGTGGAGATACACATTTCTTGTGTCCGTCCGTCCGTCCGTGTGTCCGTCCCTCCGTCCGTGTGTCCGTCCGTCCGTGTGTCCGTCCGTCCGTGTGTCCGTCCGTCCGTGTGTCCGTCCGTCCGTGTGTCCGTCCGTCCGTGTTCGTCCGTACGTGTGTCCGTCCGTACGTGTGTCCGTCCGTACGTGTGTCCGTCCGTCCGTGTGGCCGTCCGTGTGTCCTGAGTCCGTGCGTCCGTCCGTCCATCCTTCTGTCCGTGTGGCCGTCCGTCCACGTCCATCCATGTGTCCGTGTGCCGGCCGCGTCCGTCCGTGTGTCTGTCCGTCCGTCCGTACGTGTGTCCGTCCGTCCGTGTGTCCGTCCGTCCGTGTGGCCGTCCGTGTGTCCTGCGTCCGTCCGTCCGTCCGTCCATCCTTCTGTCCATGTGGCCGTCCATCCACATTCGTCCTAGTGTCCGTGTGGCCGGCCGTCCGTCCGTCCGGACCCGTACGGACGTACGGACACTCTGACAGGTCTGAAGATTTTATTGACACTGACATCACTATTTTGGAGCATGTAGAAGAAATATATAATTCCAGTAATTTTTGACAGTGCACATGAGATTCTTGGTAGAACATTAATTTCAAAACATCGTTTCGTGTGGATTTCAGAAATGCACATGACTTGATAGAAATGCCTGGAAACTTGTCATTCCCATCTGCATGACAAAATAAGATAACAGGCAAAATTTGAATGAAATATGAGCAACACAAAGTGAGTTATGCTTGACGAAATCCCCAGCACATTGAGGACTGCAGTACCCCGTAGGCTATTACATAGCCAGCGGGCTAAAAACAAAAATCCGGAGATTCAAAGCTTGCCGTTTTGGTATTATATGGAGTGGGTGATAGTGATATCCATGTATAATAGTCATCAATACTAAGTACTTACTGGATTCATGTTAAGCATAATTTTGGATAGTAGGAAAAATACAAGAAATTCACAAAAAATGTTTTTGAAAAAGATAATGCAACATGTAGGTAATGCCTTTTGTCACAGGCCCACCCCTGTATTAGTCAAAGGATATTCAGTATAATTTTAAACAGACTTAAAGTCAGTCCAGGCGACTGCCTGTGCTTTTGTAATCAAGGAAATGACAATGCTACTTGACATGCATATATTGCCAGAGTAAATGCCACAAAAACATCAAATTCTGAAAAGTCTGACAGAGTCAAGAAACATCAAGAACCTGATTCAGTGATTGTTTCAAATATATTGAAATAAAACCAGACAAGAAATTTCGTTGAGTGTAACACAGCTTCTGTAAAATTGTAAATTATATTGTTGTCCTACTTAATAAATCTCCATTAAGTAACAGAATCAATACAAATGAGTATTTTTGATATCACAAAGCAAAAACATTGGCTTTTGTATGGACATGCGAATAAGTGAGAGAGCATTCTTTTTGGACCCTTTTCTGACTGCAATTTACCATGCGCTAAATGGCATAAGTAGATTGAATAGGTTACCATCAATCTTCTGATGAGTAAAATCATCCCTTTCACAGGCAAAAGTTTCAAAACTTTCTTTTGTCTGATGATTTCCAAACATTTTCATGTAAAGCAGTGTACTGGATCTTTGCCAGCAACCATGCTTTGTGAAAGTAGTTTGGCGTAGTAATATGGACAGCTGTTGTGCAACCTGATCTTGTGATCTGTCCAACACAGATCGAATTGATGTTGACCCAATTCGATTTTCCGGGGACTGTCAGCATTCTGCTGCCACTTGTCAGTCTCGAACAGAGACAGAGGCCTATAAGTAACTTCCCAAAATGATTAAGTAAATATTTGTTGAAGTTTACCAATTTAGTGTAAATATTTGTTGAAGTTTACCAATTTATTGTTTATTGTTTACCATTAATTTTTGAGAAACCAAAATTTGAGAAATACATCATAAATCCTCATTTTTCCCAGTTTTTTGGTTTTTATGAAAATGTCACAAGATAGGCCCTCCAAATGAGTTTAGTCATTTAAAAAGGTATAACTTAGACACCTAAATGCAAAATTCCACAGTGTAACTCCAAAATTGACGGAATCATGGAGCATTGAAAAAATAACATTTTTTCACATTTTTTTGCCGAATTTACCGTTATCAATTTTTGCAAGATTTACCTTGTACTGGTCTTCAAGATGCAAAGGGGGAATCGATGCTTGAAGGCAGCATATCCATTAACGTTATTTTTACTCTCCACCTGAAACAGTGAAAGATGAATGATTGTTAATTAAATGTATGAACTTGCCTTCAACTAATTTTATGAACTATACTACAAGACAGCACAATTGCAATTGATAGAAAATGTATTGTTTATCAAGATATCAAGTAATGCAATAAAATTATCACAGAAAGTGCAATTAATTATTTTTAGATAATTTTCACTAGTTTTGACAAATAGTTCGGTCATCCTGACCACCTGAAAAAAGCTTTGGACCAGTGAAATTCTACTGAAAAATGAATAATCAACATGTTAATTAGTGTGCCATCCAAGTTCGGACAGGGGCGTTCTGAAAGCCATTCCTCATGCTGCATATAACGCTGCTAGTGCTGCTTTAAATCACTTATCATGCAGCACAACCTCAGTATAACACACAAGTAATTTTCATTTGTCTCCAACTGATCAGTACAGTACTTTAAAAATAATTTATTTCATTTACTTAAAAGATTAAAGCCTTCATGTAATTTTGTTTTGACATACCATGAAAATGTCAAGTGCAATATCTTGTAGTTAGCGTTATACATCGGTTTTAAACCTGCTTGCACATACGCATGCATGTCATCCGGCTTTACCATTGAGTTCTGCTGCTGTCCTGCTGAAAAGAAAGTAAAAACGATAGGCAATTAAGATCACGGTTTAAATGATGATTTTAAGCAGGGTCCCACATTCGTTGCCAGATTTTGGGTGTCCTTCACCACATGCCAGGGTGCCCAGCTTGTCATTTTATCTGGGTGTCTCAGGCGATAGGACGACCAGGAATCCAGGACCCTGATTTCAAGGCACTGAAATCATGATGCATTTGATTTAGAGAGATTTATTTGATTTAAAGAGATTTGATTAAGAATTTAAGATCATGAAAAAAATTACCATCCTTGAGAAAAAAAGCAAAATAACATTGCCGTCATCTGTTGATAGCATCATTTAAACATTTTGTCTGGCTGTCACAGTATATGATATTTTATCAGAAAATGATATGGTCTCAGGTTTTTACCGGCCCGCATGCCTAGTAAAAGGTCAGAGTGAGTTTAAAGGCTGCGCTATACGAAATTTTACCCCATTTGTCAAACAGCTTTATTTAGCGAAAATTACCTACATTTCGTCTCAGCTCCAGGTAACCTGGCGAGTTGGGGGATTGGCGGGAAATGGGTCAAGTCCACTGGTGAGTAGTCCACTGGCGAGCAGTCCCCTGGCGAGTAGTCCACAGGCCTAAAGGATAACAAATAGTAAGTGTGACAGTTCTAACCGAGTTGTTTCTTAAATCAATCACAGTATAAACTTTAGTTGTAAAATGTGCCCAGCCTCCAAAACAACACATTTTAACAAATTTAAATTTTGACCGAGAATATTCGCACCTCCCAGAGGTGGGAATAGGCGACTGAGTCTATTCACACAGCTGGCAGCACTATGAATAAAGGACGATAATAGGGCCGCAACAAATGTCATAATTATGACTGGTACATACATTTGTAAATTCTTAAGCGCAAAGTTTTAGTATAACTTAAAATTGTAACAGTCGTCGCCAACACACTGAAACGGCTAACTTCCAGTGATCTGACCAATCAGAGAACCGTATTTTTGACACATCGAACTGCTTGAAAATGTTGCAACGAAAACCACAGATATTTACAGTGGGCAGGAGGGGCAAATTGATTGGACCAGTCTATTTGCACCTCACTAACGGCAATTTGACAGTTGAAGAGAAGCCAAAACTGAAAAGTTATTTCTCAACTTCAAAGTTCCGAAAATATATCAAATATTGATGTAGAACAATAAATTTTACATCTAAAAAATGATCAGCAGAACATCAGTTTATCAAATTTTCAACTCAAAGTGTGATTTAACAAGCCAAAACTTCACGACGAGCGAATTTTGATGAAATAAATGACACATTTCGACTAATTTTATTTTTTGACAGTTCCAAGAAAAGCAAACAATGCAAGTCCTTCTTCAACTTCAAAGCTCCGGAAAAATATGAAATATGGACTTAGAAAAATGAATTTTACATCAAAATTACCAGCAAAACACCAATTTAACTATTTTTATACTGAATATGAGATCTGACCCACAATTTCTTCACGACGAGCGAATTTCGACGATGTAAATTGGGCGATAATCCAGCGACATAACATCATTTCAATTTTGCAACGTCAAATCGCTCCAGAATCGCTTCAATGAAGGTAGAAAAGTCCAATTTATACCAAAAGGATCCTTAAGATTCCCTCTATTCAACCAATAACATTGCCAGGGCGATACAACCACTTCTGTGGTCGAGACAACCATTTTAGGCCGTTGAAACTTCGCCAGTAGCTGCAGGACAATTCCAGGATATGCACGACTTCCAGGGCGAACTAATTCAACCAGGTTTGAGTTAATAGGCCTATAAAGTCAAGAATGCTTTAAAATCTGGTTGAACAGATGCCAACCTGTAGTGATGACATAGTTCCAGCTCAGCTCATTTGCAAACACAAAACACAATCCAAATAATTTTCAAAATGGTGGACAGCTCATTTGCATGCAGAAAACACAATACACATCATTTTCAAAATGTGGACTGTAACACAAAAAAAAACTCCAAACTACCAACTCATTAACAGACTACTTAGAATTATTAACAGACTACTTAGAATTATTTTAGGTCAATACAAGTAGGCTGCAATAATAGCCCTTCATCTCTAGTAGTTGCGTGCAATTTTAAGATTTATCTAATCAGCAAAAAACCGCATGTTTCTGGGACACACAGAAGTAGAGATGATGCCTTTATTCATTTTCTAATGATTAGGTGAATTTAATCCATTAACAGGTAACATGAACAATTACCAAGTCGTAGACACAGACTTTTATTAATTTTGACAAATTGACAGTTCAACTTCAAGATAGGCCAAAATTTCGTTTCTCAATTTTGATGTGACCAAAATAATATGAAAACTCAACATAGAACAACAAAAATGACATCAAATTGTTCAGAAAAATGCCAGTTTTTCTATTAACATAATCACCATGATGGTTTATGGCGGATGACATGCAGAACTTGGAGCACCATCGGATCGAGTCTCTCTCTGCCCCAAATAGGGCTGCCGTCCACCATGACCATCAGTAAGTCTGTGTCCACCAGAGAAATATGAGGGTCAATCAGGACTCTTCCAAGTTGTGTCTGAAAAGATAGAGAAATTTGTTAAAATGAAAATGTACTTTGATAGTACTGGTCACTTTCACTGAGTGTAATGTTTAGGAAGGGGACTGGATGGTCCCCGAAACAGTTAGACTTAACATTATGTCCAAAGAAAGTGATATATACATTAATATATTGGATTTTAGTAAAATCATTTAACATGAGTCATACATGACTTCAAAACACATGAATGAATGAATGAACAAGCCATTAAAGGCAGCTGATCTGATACTTTCAGTCTAGCTGTCAAACTGGCTGTCAAACTAGAGGTCAAAGTAGCTGTCAGTTGAGCTGTCAGTTCAAGTTGAGCTGTCAAAGTAGCTGTCATTGAGCTGTCAAAGTAGCTGTCATAGTAGAGGAACGTGCCATAGGTTCCGTGACCAATTTCTCCAACTCAATAACATTGCCAGAGCGAAACAACCACTTCTGTGATCGAGACAACTATTTTCGGCAAGCCACAGCACAGTTGACATGCAGTGATTTTCCCCAGCCTCTGTCAAAAAAATGACAACAGGAAGTTAATTTCCGCATATAAATTCCGACACATTTCGGACGATTAAACAGCCTACAGAGCAGTTAGAAACCTTCGAATTAGTGCAAAAGTCTTCTGAAATTATTTGCAAGACGATTAAATAGGTAACAGACAGTAAAACCACAAAAACAGTCCGAAAAAAGCCATTTTGTGCACGAAAAAAAACATCGCGATTTGGCAACTTTTCAACAAATTGTACATTTTGACAGTTCAAAATGACAATTTGACTTCACAACTTCAAAGTGACAGAAAATGGTGAAATCTTGACGGAAATGAACGTAACTGGTACCAAAATGATCAGGAAAATGCCAATTTACCTATTAGAAGCATTAAAAATGAGTTTAGACCAACCTTTTCATGAAAACGAGCGTGTTTTTGTGAGCGATAATGTGCGCCGATTCAGTCTGCATTTTGCGAGTGTCAAATCGGCGCATTTTGCGCTTAAATAGTGATAAAATCCAGTGTGTTTAGTGCATAAACACTTGTAGAACAAATAATCCATATGATAACGTTCGTATTTTGCTTAAATAGCAGAAAATCGAGCCGTAATTAGCCTGGGCTTTCCAACATTGTTCCACGTGGTCAAATGACAAAGTTGCGCGGTCACGTGATCAACTTTTCTGTGACGTCACGATTGTGATTCTGAGCTTGAGGACGCTCGTACATGTCGTATCGGTTTTTGTTTCTGGAAACATGACGGCGGCCGACAGTTTCGTGAATTAGGACAAAGAGGCATCTACGATAGACGATATATAACCGGGCATATTTGTCGGGTAAAAATAAAAGGGTAGGTCAAATTTTGAAGGTATGTTTGGCAGATTAAAAGAGATACGTCGAGCGATAGGATTAGGGAAATTCATTTTCGATTGCAAGAAACTAGGGCTGTACAGCCATAGTTTAAAAACCTGCGGCGCGCACTGATTTCTTTTTACGCTTCTTCTTGCTTCACCACTTCTTTCCTCGCAAAGATTCAACCGGTTGAATCTTTTTTTCCTGCATCGTCAAATTTCTAGGAATTGCGTAGAAAGACCTCTTAAAACGGCGCAGGCTGTTCCTGTCGCGCCGTAAAGCCAAAATTGACGGCGAACATGCTCAAATCTTTGCCCTTTCCTGGAAATATAAGAAACGCCGTCGCTTAAACCCTCTGTTACGTCTCCGTGAGAACTAGCCATGGCTAATTTTATCTCATCATCATTAAATTTGTTGTACCACATAGATGATGAAATAAATAAATTTGTCCGTCTGCATAAGGCATCGGCAATGACTCAAGTCACAAATCAATAGAAACATTTGATCGCTTTTGGCATCTTTAAACAAGAAAAGTACCCTTAAAAAAGGGTACTGTATCGATCTTACCATGAAGCTGAGGGTATGTGGCATGTAAGAAAAGGTTTTAATATCTTAAAGTAGGCATTTCTATGAAATAAATACCATAGAAAAATTCCAAAACCCCTCCCCTTGTTTCTTGAAAATATTACATAGCCTAGGATGTGTAAAAAAAAAACAGCTTCTGTTATGTAAAACCACCTGTTTGGCTATTAGTTTGTTAATTGCTACGTGCACAGTGTACATGTTTTTCAGTACTATTTAATAGTGTGTGAATTGAGGCCTGAAAAATACCCTCCACAAAAAAAAAAAAATCATGAATCTGCCACTGGTTTGCTGCCCACTGGAAATTTGCATCATTGCAGCGTAATGCGCCGAAACTCTTTTTACGAAGTAAATATTGCACGTAGAGCAAAATTAATAAGTGCTTTGGATTCGGAGGAGTTTACTTGATATATGCAGGTGTTTAAATTTTGGAAATCGGACGTTTATTAAGGATTTTAGACCAGGTTTTGCATTGAGTCCCCTCTTGAAATTGTACACAATTTTTGATGACGTTTCACACGGAAGAAGTTTCACACTAGATTTTCCTAACCTTGATGAATCGATGTACTGTGAAGTATACTTACATGTAAGTTTTTTTTTATTATAGGTTAAGACATCGATACAAAAAATCAAATTTATTACTCAAAAACTGCCAGGGTGGAATCATTTAAGGGGGCCACCATTTAATATCAAGTCGGGGGGGGGGGGGGTTGGAATTTGTTTTAAATATGGGAATTCTTGCTCAGTTTTGGCTAAATCAGTAATTTTTTTGGGGCAGTCTTGCAATAAATAATTTCTGCAGAGCTTGATTTTGGAATGAATATTCAAGGACTTCGCGCTTGAAATTATTGCCATCGCTACCTTGAAATAAATAATTTCCTGCCGAGAAAAACTCCAAGCCTCCCTTGGAAACTAAATGTTCACCCCCAAAGACAGGATGTTTCTTGGTATTTCGACCATAATTAAATGTATTTAGCTCAACCCAGTCCGTATTTAATACAAACCAAAAAAATTGTATTTATCATTCTCTGTGGAAGTGACTCTTAATTTCTTAGTCTTAATGAAACTCTTAGTATATAATTAAGTCACTTACGGTCACATTTTAAAGTTTTGTATAGTAAATTTCTCAGAAGACAGTCAAGGCCATTTTCTGGAAATCTGTTCCGTAAATGGTGTTGACCGTATTTTATTCAATGGAGACACCAAAAGTTGTTTTTTATAACAGATGTAGGAAAGACCTTGAGTATTCATTTATGAAATAGAATTTTGATCGTTTCTCAAAAGATTTTTTTGCGTTTAGCTTTCAAAATAAAAAAAGTCCCTCTTCTATTGACTTAATTCTTTTAATAAAGAATAAAGCTATATAATTTATTGAAATCTCGTTTCACTTATCAGAGACTTTCACCCAATGTAACTCAAACGCAGACAGACTTTTTAACATTTACCTTTATTAGCGGCACAGATTTGTCATGAATAGGGGAGTAATATTGCATTTATACATAGAAGCATAAAACTTGGCACAGAGTTCAAAAACATCTTAACGATTATATTTAGATAGGGAGCCACTTCAGATTCGACCTGGTTGACCCATGGCAGCCATTTTCCAAAATGGCGGCTAATTCTATAATTTTCCTGCATTCTGTTGAGCGCCTAAAGTTTAACCGTGTGAAAACAGTACTATTATTCCTTCTGCAGATCTAAAAAACATAATCACTTGATTTCTGGATTGAGCAGAGAAATTTTAGGGCGGTCAGGGTCCATTTTGTTGGAATTTTTGGGGAAATGGAGCATTTTCGCGGTTTTCCATAGTTACATGGAATCTCAATTGATATTTAAATTTACTGCATATTTGAATTCCTTGAAAGAAGAGCTTTCAAATGAATGGTAGCATCAATAGTTTCCGTGAAGTCTTTGTCAAATGAGCTTGATAAACGAAATCTTCAAAAAAGTTTTTTTTTCTTTTTTTTTCCATTTTCATACGAAATTGAAATAACCCATAGATGCGGGTACTCATTTGAAAGCTCTTCCTGCAAGGAATCCTAATATGTAAATAATTTTGATATATATTAAGAATTGGCGAAACCGAAAAAATTCAATATTTGAATCAATATTTCTACCAAAATGGATGCCAACAAGATCGAAATAGTTCAGGCTACCAAAAGATGTAGTAATGTTCTGAATACCAAGAGAAGGAATAATAAACACTATTTGCATGTAATTTATTTGTGGGAACCGCACAGAAAGCAGCAAAATGGAAGAATTGACCGCCATTTTGGAAATGGCTGCCAGCAGCCACCTAAGCTTAATCTGAGATGGCTCCCTATCCAGATATGTTCGTAAAGATGTTTTTTAAGTGTACACCAAGTTTCATGCTTCTACGTATAAATGCACTTTTTTTTTTACATACCTGCCCTGCTATATGGCGTGATATATTACATAGAGGTCGGCGTCCTGTGGTGGACGGGTCGCGGTGCCAATGTAGTTGATATATTATAATGTTTCCATCTCATTAATTTGTTGAAAATCTATTCTCCCGCTGGTAGTTTGCTTGATGAATTTTAGCTCTGACCCGATGGTGGAACGTGCATTTTACTTATTTACAAGCCGCACTGTATATATGTACTGTATCTAGTTCTCTCTCTCTTTTTTTTCTTTTTTGGTTGGAGGAGCTCTTAGCCATTGTGTGCGCCATTCTGAAGATTAAAATTTCCAGATAATAATTATAGGAATGC